>MU751964.1:4659-24890 GCA_026770625.1 Nicotiana glauca | reverse complement strand
CCTCCCCCCACCCCACTCTTCCCAAGAAGACTCCTAACAAAACCCCTTTCTGATTTTGAGCTTCTTTTTTGCTCTCAACTAAATAAGACATACGCACACATAGAATAGCAGAATGGGGAGGACCGCAATTTGGAGAAAACAGGGACGGACCGTAAAAAAGCAAAGGAACGGGCAGTTCGAAGCATTCTCATCCAAGTTCGAGTTTGGGCTTCTAGTTTTCCAGTATCAACTCGAGGTTTCTGTTCACAATTTTGACGTTTCAGTCCAACGATTGTTTCTTTGTTATTTCGATTGAGTTACAAATTTTCAGCTTTGTTCATCAATACAAAAGTTCATTTTCATTTCATTTCGATATTTCAGTTTGATTAAAAAGACTTGATTTGTTTAAATATTTTTGAGGTCGTCATTTACGTCTGAAATATGATTTGAATATTGATAATGAATGGTTATGCAAATTAGACTTTGAGATACTACATGACGATGGAATATCTTTTGAAAATTAAGGACATTTGATTAATTTTAATTGTTTTTTCTAAAACTAGATTTTGTTGCTATCTTTGTCATGAAGTAGATATTAGATAAATTATCATAGGGGTACCTCTGAAAAAAAAATAATTATCATTGGAGTACTTGGAGAAATCTGTGCACACCTAAAGAAGAAGGTGGTGCTGGGATTAACACCTTGGAAGCTATTTTTTTACGACCCGGAATTCTCACCCTCGAGAATTGTGATGGTGCCTACTCGTAAAAGCTAGATAAGCCAAGTATTATAAATTCATTATCCTTTTTATTAAGCATATTCAACAATTCAAAGTAATAAATGATTAAACAGCGAAATAAATTAATTAACCAGAAATGCGGAAGACGAAAACTTATTAATTTAACCAAACATTGATACATAATCCGAAGTACAATACCACCAAAAAATTGGTGTCACAAGTCACGGACTATCTAAGAATACTACAAATAAGGTTTGAATAGAAATACACAAATTTGTCTATGAATAAGTAAAAAAAAGAAATGGAAATGATAGGAGGAGATGCCAAGGCATGCGGACGTCTGCAGGACTACCTTGGGTAGCCCGAATGGACTGAAGACAGCACCTTTACTTCGTTCCAAATGCTTCGGTGTCAGTATATGCACACAGTACAGAGTGTAGTATCAGCACAACTGACCCCATGTGCTGGTAAGTGCCTAACCTAACTTCGGCAAAATAGTGACGAGGCTAGGACCAGACTACCAAATAAACCTGTGCAGTTAAATTATATGCAGCGAAAAATAAAAGCAGATAGTTACAGCTAAAGTTAGGCAGGAGAAACATGTTGCGGGGAGTAACAGATAACAACAAAATACCAGTAGAGAAATGTAAGGAACGCCATAAATTAATTACCTGAAAAAGATAAGGAAATAAGGAATAAGTACACATGTAACACCATTGCAGGCGTGGAATCCGATCCCATTTCATATAATACCATTACAGCGTGCAACCCGCTTCCATTTCATATAGTACCGCTGCAGGCGTGCAACCCGCTTGCATTTCATATAGTACCGTTGCAAGCGTGCAACCCGCTCATATTTCATATATTACCGTTGCAGGCGTGCAACCCGCTCCCGTTTCATATTTCAACACCAACAATAAAAGAATCTCAGCAAGGAAACAATAATATAACAATAACATCACGGCAAGGGAACAATGATACAACAACAACGTCCCGACAAGGGAACAACAATATAACAACAACATCCCAGTAAGAGAACATTAATATAACATCAACATCTTGGCAAGGGAACAGTAATATAACACCAACATCCCGGCAAGGAAATAATAATGATAATCCTTATATGAAGCACGAATAAACCACAATAGAGTCATAACAATTACAATACAAGACTCACAAGCATGCTTGACACCGACGTATAGATACTTGTCACCATGCCTATACGTCGTACTCCACAGTTAACACATAGCAATTAAGACACAACTCCTGATCCCTCAAGCTAAGGTTAGATCAAACACTTACTCGAACTTCCAAAACCAACTCAAGCCTCAAATACCGCTTTTCCTTTAGAATTCGCCTCCAAATTACTTGTATCTATTCCAAATTAATTTAACAACATCAATAAATACTAAGTAATTCAATCCCAGTGCTAAATTATTGGTTTTCTATCATTTTTCCCAAAAAGTAAAAAATCGACTCCGAACCCGCTTGGACAAAGTACGAGGTTCGGACCAAAATCCGATCACCCATTCACCTGCGAGCCCTAATATGAAATTAGTTTCGGAATTTGACCCCAAAACGAGGTCTAAATCCCAATTAATCGAAAAGCCCTAACTTTACCCAAATTCCTAATTTCTACCATAAAAACCCTAGATTTTTGGATGAAGATTGATGAAATGCAATAGAAAATCAAAAGAAAAAAGTTTAGAATGATATACCAATGCTTTGGGGAAGAAATTGTTCTTTGAAAATCACCTCAACGCTCTCTAGTTTTGAAAATATGAAAATACGGACTCAATCCTGATTTTTCTACTGCTTTTAATTCACTTGAACAGGCCTTTTTCGCATTTGCGAAGGGCCTGTCGCGTTAGCGAAGGGTCAGGCCCAATTGCCTTCGCGTTCACGTTTAGTGGCTCGTATTTGCAAAGCTTTAGCTCCTTGAGCCATCGCGCTCGCGTGCCATGGCCGCGTTCGCGTAGAACAAAAATACCTTCCCCCTGTCCCGGCCAAAAAGCCTACGCGTTCGCGATAGCAAGTCTGCGTTCGCAAAGGGCAGCACCCCTAAGGCTTCGCGTTCGCAACCTGGTTCACGCGTTCGCGTAGAAGTAATTGTCCTTTAGCTTGACTTACACTTCGCGTTCTCTTGAGTCCTTCCGCGAACGCGAAGAACAAAACTCCAGAATACAAGAAACTGAAAAGCTGCAACTTTTCTAAGTGTAAAATAATCTCGAAACCTATGCAAAACTGACCCGAGCCCCCGAGACTCCAAACCAAACATGCATACTAGCTCAAAAATATTGTATGGACTTACTCGTGCGATCTAATCGCCAAATTAACAGCTTTGACAACGAATTTAGCATCAAAATTAAAGAAAAATCTCAAGAATACTTAAGTTTTAAATTTCACAACCAAAGGTCCAATTCACGTCATTTCAAATCCGTTTATTACCAAATTTTACAGGCTCAATCTAAAAGCCATATAAGACTTGTACCGGGCTCCGAAACTAAGATACGGATCCGATACCATCAATTTCAAATACATTCAAATTTCCAAAAACTCTTAAAATTTAAGTTGAATAATTTTCTTCAAAAATTCATTTCTCGGGCTTGGAACCTCGGAATTCAATTCCGGGCATACGCCCAAGTCCCATATTTTCCTACGGACCATCCGGTATCGTCAAATCACGGGTCTGAGTCTGTTTACTCAAAATATTGACCGAAGTGAACCTAAATTCATTTTAAAAGCAAAACCATAATTTTTCACAAATTTTCACATAATGGGTTTCTGGATACACACTCGGCTGTGCACGCAAATCGAGGTGAGATAAAAAGGAGGTTTTAAGGCCTCGGAACATAGAATTTATTTCCAAAAGAAGTGATGACCTTTTGGGTCATACATCCTCCACCTCTAAAACAACAGTTCGTCCTCGAACGAACATAAGAAGGACGTACCTGAGTCAGAGAAAAGATGGGGATATCGGTTCCGCATATCGGACTCGGACTCCCAAGTCGATGCCTCTTCAGGCTGACCTCTCCGGTGAACACGAACAGAAGGGAAACTCTTCGATCCCAACTGACGAACCTGCTGGTCTAGAATAGATACCGGCTCCTCCTCATAGGACAAGTCCTTTTCCAACTGGACATCGTTGAAACCTAACACGTGGGATGAATCTCCATGATACTTCCAAAGCATGGACACATGAAACACTGGGTGCACGACTGATAAACTTGGCGGCAACGCAAGTCTGTAAGCCACCTCTCCCACTCGATCAAGAATCTCAAACTGGTCAATGAACTTAGGGCTAAGCTTGCGCCTCTTCCCAAATCTCATCACGCCACTCATAGGCGACACCCGAAGCAACACCCGCTCATCGACCATGTATGACACATCGCGAACTTTATGGTCTGCATAACTCTTTTGCCTGGACTGAGCTATACGAAGCCTATCCTGAATAATCCTGACCTTGACCAATGCATCCTTTACTATATCTGTACTGAACAACGGAGCCTCTCCCGGCTCAAATAACCCAACCGGCAGCCTATACCGCCTACCATATAAAGCCACATAAGATTCCATCTGAAGGCTCGACTGGTAGCTGTTGTTGTAAGCAAACTCCGCTAAGGGCAAAAATTGATCCCATGAGCCTTCAAAGTTAATAACACAAGCTCGGAGCATATCCTCCAAAATCCAAATTGTACGCTCGAACTGTCCGTCCGTCTGAGGATGAAATGTTGTGCTCAACTTGACCCGTGTGCACAACTCACGCATATCCGCTCTCCAAAAATGTGAGGTAAACTGCGTACCTCGATCAGAAATTATAGACACGGGTACACCATGAAAGTGAACAATCTCTCGGATATAGATTTCGGCTAACCTCTTAGAAGAATAGGAGGCTACCACATGAATGAAATGCGTTGACTTGGTCAGCCTATCAACAATAACCCACACTGCATCGAACTTTCTCTGAGTCCGTGAAAGTCCAACAACAAAGTCCATATCCCACTTCCACTCAGGAATCTCAATCTTCTAGAACAAACCACCAGGTCTCTGATGCTCGTACTTTACCTGCTGACAATTCAAACACCGAGCCGCATATGCAATAATATTCTTCTTCATCTTCCTCCACCAATAATGTTGCCGCAAATCTTGATACATCTTAGTGGCGCTCGGATGAATAGAGTACCGGGAACTATGGGCCTCCTCTAAAATCAACTCTCGAAGCCCATCCATATTAGGCATACAAACTCAACCGTGCAGCCTCAAAACTCCATCATCTCCAATCGTAACCTGTTTGGCACTTCCGTGCCGCACTGTGTCCTTTAGGACACACAAATGGGGATCATCGTACTACCAATCTCGAATACACTCCAATAATGAAGAACGAGAGAATGTTCAAGCTAACACGCAGCTGGGCTCAGAGACATCCAACCTCACGAATTGATTGGCCAAAGCATGAACATCCAAAGCAAGCAGTCCTCACCGACCGGAATATACACGATACTGCCCATACTGGCTGACTTTCTACTCAAAGCATCGGCCACCACATTGGCTTTTTCTAGATTGTATAAGATGGTGATATCATAGTCTTTCAATAGCTCCAACCACCTTCTCTATCTCAAATTCATCTCCTTGTGCTTGAACAAATACTGTAGACTCTTGTGATCCGTGAACACCTCACATGCCATGACATATAGATAGTGCCTCTAAATCTTCAGCGCGTGAACAATGGCTGCTAACTCTAAATCATAGACTGGGTAGTTCTTCTCATGAATCTTCAACTGATGCGAAGTATAAGCAATGACTCCTGTATCAACACCACACCAAGTCCAATACGAGATGCATCACAATAAACTATATTTGGCCCTGAACCTGTGGGCAAAACCAACATTGGCGCCGTAGCCAAAACTGTCTTGTGCTTCTGAAAGCTCACCTCACACTCATCCAACCACCTGAACTGGGCACCCTTCTGGGTCAATCTGGTCATAGGGGATGCTATAGATGAAAACCCCTCCACAAACTGACGGTAATAGCTCGCCAAACCCAAGAAACTCCGGATCTCTATAGCTGATGCGTGTCTAAGCCAGTTCTTGGTTGCCTCTATCTTCTTCGGATCCACCCGAATACTCTCTGCTGATACAACATGCTCCAAGAATGAAACTGAACTCAACCAGAACTCACACTTCGAAAACTTAGCATACAACTGACTATCCCTCAGAGTCTGAAGAATGATTTGAAGATATTGCTCATGCTCCTCCCAGCTGCGGGAATAGATTAAAATATCATCAATGAATACAATCATGAAGGAATCCAAATAAGGCCTGAACACTCGGTTCATCAAGTATGAAAGCTGCTGGGGCATTTGTCAATCCGAATGACATCACCAAGAACTCATAATGCCCATACTGAGTGCAGAAAACTGTCTTAGGGACATCAGATGCCCTAATCCTCACTGGTTGTAGCCAGATCTCAAGCCAATCTTCAAAAATTCCTTGGCACCCTGAGACTGATCAAACAAATCATCAATCCTTGGCAATGAATATTTATTCTTGATTGTAACCTTGTTCAACTGTCGGTAATCTATACATATTCTCATTGATCCGTCCTTCTTTTTAACAAACAACACAGACGTACCTCAAGGTGAGACACTAGCCTAATAAAGCCTTTATCAAGAAAGTCTTGCAATTTCTCCTTCAAATATTTTAACTCAGGTGGGTCCATACTATACGGCGGAATGGAAATGGGCTGAGTGCCCGTAGCCAAATCAATACAGAAGTCAATATCCCTGTTAGATGGCATACCCGGCAGGTTTGAAGGGAAAACCTCAGGAAACTCACGAACAACATGCACAAAATCCATAGAAGGAACCTCCGCACTAGAATCACGAACATATGCCAAATAGGCAAAACATCCCTTATCAACCATACGCCGAGCCTTCATATATGAGATAACCCTACCGGTAGAATGACTAAAATTCCCTCTCCACTCAAGATGAGGCAAACCCGATAAGGCTAAGGTCACAATCTTGGCATGATAGTCCAAGATAGCGTGGTCAGGTGATAACCAATCCATCCCTAGTATGACATCAAAATCAACCATATCCAAAAGTAACAAATCTGCATGAGTCTCAAGACCCTCAATCACGACTATACAAGAATGATGAACACGATCTACCACAATAGAATCACCCACTGGTGTAGACATATATATAGGTGCACTCAAAGAATCACTAGGCATAACTAGATACGGTGCAAAATAATATGACATATAGGAGTATGTGGACCTTGGATCAAATAGCACTGAAGCATCCCTACTACAAACCAGAACAGTGCTTGTGATAATTACATCGGAAGCCTTAGCCTCAGGTCTCGCTGGAAGAGCATAACATCAAGGCCGGGCCCCACGACTCTAAACTACATCTCTAGGATGGCCTGGTGCTGGCTGACCTCCAACTCTAGCAGCCTGACCTCCACCTCTAGCACCTCTACCTCCACCTCTAGCACTTCTACCCTTACCTCTAGCTGGCTTAGCAGGCTGTGGAACACTCGGTGCCTGAACTATGACATAGGAACGCTGGTGCTGAGAACTACTCGATGCTCGAGGGCAAAATTTGGACATATGCCTCATGTCACCATAAGTAAAACAAGCCCTCGGCTGCTGGGGATGGAGACCCTAAAAATTCTGAAGTGGAGGTGCACTGATAGGAGCTGGCGATGCACTATAGGACTGCTGATCTAATACTGCATGTGAGAACCACGACCACCTAGAGCACCATGAGAAGCCTGAAGTGCTGACTGAAAAGAATCTCTACCTCCAGACGAGGCAAAACTGAATCTGCCTAAATGATGAGGCCTCTTGTCATACCCCTGACCACCCCCTATGACAAAACCAACTCAACCCTCCTAGCCACATTGGCCGCACCCTGAAAGGAAATCTCGCTCCCCTTCTTCTTGGCCATCTGAAGTCGAATAGGCTGAATGAGCCCCTCAATGAACCTCCTCACTCTCTCTCTCTCTCTCCATGGGAAGTATAAGAAGAGCATGACGGGCTAAGTTAATAAATCTGGTCTCGTACTGAGTAACAATCATAGAACCCTACTAGAGACGCTCAAACTGCCCTGAATAGATTTCTCTCTGAGTGATCGGAAGAAATTTCTCCGAAAATAGCTGAGAAAACTGATCCCAAGTCAAAGCTAGTGACCAAACTGGTCTAGCCAAACAATAATCTCTCCACTAAGTATTGGCAGATCCAGATAAGCAAAAAGTGGCAAAGTCGACCCCTTTGGTCTCCACTATCCTCATATTCCTAAGAACCTCATGATAGCTGTCTAAATAATCCTGGGGTTCCTCAGAAGATGCACCGCTAAAAGTGGTAGTGAAGATCTTGGTGAACTTGTCCAACCTCCACAAGGCATCTGAAGATGTAGTTGATCAATCACCTATCTGAGCTACCGCTCAGCTGAAGAAGCGGTATATGACCTCGCCATGCGTGGAAGAAAAAGAGTAGAGGGGTCAACTTAGCACTGAGAGAACAAAATCGCACGAGAGGAAAGAATAGATGTGAAGTTTCTCCTAAATCTGTACCCTCTAAGTGATAAATACAGACGTCTCCGTACCGATCCCTCAAACTCTACTAAGCTTGTTCGTGATTTGTGAGACCTAAGTAACCTAGAGCTCTGATACCAACTTGTCACGACTCGAAATTCCTACCCTCGGGAATCGTGATGGCACTTACTGGTGAAAGCTAGGCAAGCTGAATATTGTAAATTCATTATCCTTTTGTTTAAGCATATTTAACAATTCAAAGAAATAAGTGATTAAACAGTGGAACAAATTAATTAACCAAAAATACGGAAGACGAAAACTTAATAATTTAACCAAACATTGCTACATAATCTGAAGTACAACACTACCTAAAATTTGGTGTCACAAATCACGGACTATCTAAGAATACTACAAATAAGGTCTAAATGGAAATACACAAATCTATCTCTGAATAAGGAAAAAAAGAAAGAGAAATGATAGGAGGAGATGCCAAGGCCTGTGGACGTCTGCAGGACTACCTCGGGTCGCCTGAATGGACTGAAGACAGTACCCTCACTGCAGTCTAAATGCTCCGGTATCAGTATTTGCACACAGTGCAGTGTGTAGTATCAGCACAACTGACCCCATGTGCTAGTAAGTGCCTAGCCTAACCTCGGCGAAGTAGTGACGAGTCTAGGACAAGACTACTAAATAAACATGTGCATTTAAATCATATGCAGTGGAAAATAAAAGTAGATTATTACAACTAAAGTTGGGCAGAGGAAATATGTTGCGGGGAGTAACATATAACAATAAAATACCAGTAGGGAAATGTAAGGAACGCCATAAATCAATTACCAGCAAAATATAAGGAAATAAGGAACAAGTACACATGTAATACTATTATAGGCGTGCAACCCGATCCCATTTCACAAAATAGCGTTGCAGGCGTGAAACTCGCTCCGATTTCATATAGTACCGTTGCAGGCGGTCAACCCGCTCCCATTTCAAAAATTACCGTTGCAGGCGTACAACCCCCTCCCATTTTATATATTACCATTGCAGACGTGCAACCCGCTCCCATTTCATATATTACATTGCAAGCGTGCAACCCGCTCCTATTTTATATATTACCGGTGTAGGGGTGCAACTCGCTCCTATTTTATATTTCAACACCAACCATAAAAGAATCTCAGCAAGGAAACGATAATATAACAACATCCCGGCAAAGAAATAATGATATAAGAACAACGTCCTGATAAGGGAACAACAATATAACAATAACATCCCGGTAAGGGAACAGTAATATAACATCAACATCCCGGAAAGGGAACAGTAATATAACACCAACATCCTGGCAAGGGAACAATAATAATAATCCCCATATGAAGCACGAATAAACCACAACAGAGTCATAACAATTACAATACAAGACTCACGGGCATGATTGATACCGACATATAGATACTCGTCACTATGCCTATACGTCGTACTCCATAGTTAACACATAGCAATTAAAACACAGCTCCTAATCCCTCAAGCTAAGGTTAGACCAAACAGTTATCTCGAACTACCACGGCCAACTCAAGCCTCAAACACCACTTTTCCTTTAGAATTTGCCTCCAAATTACTTGTAACTAGTCCAAATTAATTTAACAACATCAATAAATGCTAAATAATTCAATCCCAATGCTAAATTATAGGTTTTCTTTTATTTTTCCCAAAAAGTCAAAAATCGATCACGGGCCCACTTGGTCAAAATATGAGGTTTTGACCAAAACTCAGTCACCCATTCACATACGAGCCCAAATATGCAATTAGTTTCGGAATCCGATCCCAAAACGAGGTCTAAATTCAATTAATCAAAAAGCCCTAACTCTACCCAAATTCCTAATTTCTACCATAAAAACCCTAGATTTTTGGATGAATATTGATGAAATACAATGGAAAACCAAAAGAAAAAGGTTTAGAATGATATACCAATGCTTTGCGGAAGAACTTGTTTTTTGAAAATTGCCTCAATGCTCTCTAGTTTTGAAAATATGAAAATATGGACTCAATCCCAATTTTGCTACTGTTTTTAATTCACTGGACGGGCCTTCTTCGTGTTCGCGAAGGGCCTTTCGCATTTTCAAAGGGTCAGGCCCAGTTGCCTTCGCGTTCACATTTAGTGGCTCGCGTTCGCGGAGTTTTAGCTCCTCAAGTCATCGCGTTCGTGGGCCAGTGGCCGTGTTCGCGTAGAACAAAAACCCCTTTCCCCTATCCCGACTAAAAGGCTTTCGCGTTCGCGATACCAGGTCCACGTTCGTAATGGGTAGCACCCCAAGGCTTCGTGTTCACGACCTGGGTCACGCATTCGTGCAGAAGGAATTGACCTTCAGCCTGACTTACCCTTCACGGCCAACTCAAGCCTCAGACACCACTTTTCCTTTAGAATTTGCCTCCAAATTACTTGTAACTAGTCCAAATTAATTTAATAACATCAATAAATGCTAAATAATTCAATCCCAATGCTAAATTATAGGTTTTCTATTATTTTTCCCAAAAAGTCAAAAATCGATCACGGGCCCACTTGGTCAAAATATGAGGTTTTGACCAAAACTCAGTCACCCATTCACATACGAGCCCAAATATGCAATTAGTTTCGGAATCCGATCCCAAAACGAGGTCTAAATTCAATTAATCAAAAAGCCCTAACTCTACCCAAATTCCTAATTTCTACCATAAAAACCCTAGATTTTTGGATGAATATTGATGAAATACAATGGAAAACCAAAAGAAAAAGGTTTAGAATGATATACCAATGCTTTGCGGAAGAACTTGTTTTTTGAAAATTGCCTCAATGCTCTCTAGTTTTGAAAATATGAAAATATGGACTCAATCCCAATTTTGCTACTGTTTTTAATTCACTGGACGGGCCTTCTTCGTGTTCGCGAAGGGCCTTTCGCATTTTCAAAGGGTCAGGCCCAGTTGCCTTCGCGTTCACATTTAGTGGCTCGCGTTCGCGGAGTTTTAGCTCCTCAAGTCATCGCGTTCGTGGGCCAGTGGCCGTGTTCGCGTAGAACAAAAACCCCTTTCCCCTATCCCGACTAAAAGGCTTTCGCGTTCGCGATACCAGGTCCACGTTCGTAATGGGTAGCACCCCAAGGCTTCGTGTTCACGACCTGGGTCACGCATTCGTGCAGAAGGAATTGACCTTCAGCCTGACTTACCCTTCACGGCCAACTCAAGCCTCAGACACCACTTTTCCTTTAGAATTTGCCTCCAAATTACTTGTAACTAGTCCAAATTAATTTAATAACATCAATAAATGCTAAATAATTCAATCCCAATGCTAAATTATAGGTTTTCTATTATTTTTCCCAAAAAGTCAAAAATCGATCACGGGCCCACTTGGTCAAAATATGAGGTTTTGACCAAAACTCAGTCACCCATTCACATACGAGCCCAAATATGCAATTAGTTTCGGAATCCGATCCCAAAACGAGGTCTAAATTCAATTAATCAAAAAGCCCTAACTCTACCCAAATTCCTAATTTCTACCATAAAAACCCTAGATTTTTGGATGAATATTGATGAAATACAATGGAAAACCAAAAGAAAAAGGTTTAGAATGATATACCAATGCTTTGCGGAAGAACTTGTTTTTTGAAAATTGCCTCAATGCTCTCTAGTTTTGAAAATATGAAAATATGGACTCAATCCCAATTTTGCTACTGTTTTTAATTCACTGGACGGGCCTTCTTCGTGTTCGCGAAGGGCCTGTCGCATTTTCAAAGGGTCAGGCCCAGTTGCCTTCGCGTTCACATTTAGTGGCTCACGTTCGCGGAGCTTTAGCTCCTCAAGTCATCGCGTTCGTGGGCCAGTGGCCGTGTTCGCGTAGAACAAAAACCCCTTTCCCCTATCCCGAGTAAAAGGCTTTCGCGTTCGCGATAGCAGGTCCGCGTTCGTAATGGGTAGCACCCCAAGGCTTCGTGTTCACGACCTGGGTCACGCATTCGTGCAGAAGGAATTGACCTTCAGCCTGACTTACCCTTCGTGTTCGCATGAGTCCTTCCGTGAACGCGAAGAACAAAACTCCGGAATACCAGAAACTGAAAACCTACAACTTTTCTAAGTGTAAAAACATCTCGAAACCTATACAAAATTGACCCGAGCCCTCGGGTCTCCAAACCAAACATGCATAGGGGTGTGCATTCGAATCGGTTTATCGATAAATTGAATCGATTATTTGTTATCGGTTTATCGATTTTGATTCCGAAAATTTTCTTTTATCGATTTTGATTTCGATTTTTTCCTCTTCGGTTATCGGTTTATTGATAAACCGATAAGATATACTAAAAAGACAATTTTTTAACCCTTATTCTATAGTATCCTTTCCTTTACCCTAAGTTCCTAACCCTATTATTTCCTCTACCACATTTAACGAATGATCATATTTAAAGCTCAAGGGAATGAAGTTTAAATTAATGAAAAACAAAATTAGCCGTGATGATGTATTTTTTTATATCTTTGGAGTGTTGGTGACATATATTTGATCCCTTACTTTAGTTTCGTTGCATGTGCTTGTTGACACAATTTTTATGTTATAAACGGTGTTTGTCTTATTTTAGCTTCTTTTTGTCCATATTATTTAGGCGTATTTATAGCGATATAATTTTCGTGGAATCCTACAATTTTTTTATTGGTGTAATAGATAACCGAATCGATAAGCCTCAAAAATCGATAAACCGAAATTGAAAAAATTGAAAGCTAATTGAAACGATAACGATAAGCATATGTAAAAATAGATAATCAATAAGTAATTATCGATAATGGTCAAAATCGAATGCACACCCCTAACATGCATACTAGCTCAAAAACATCAAATGGACTTACTTGTGCGATCAAATTGCCAAATTAACAGCTTTAACAATGAATTTAGCATCAAAATCAAAGAAAAATCTCAAGCACACTTAAGTTTCAAATTTCACAATCGAGGGTCCGATTCACGTTATTTCAAGTCCGTTTCTTACCAAATTTTACAGGCTCAATCTAAACGCCATATAAGACCTGCACCTGGCTGGGCCCGATACCATCAATTTCAAATTTCCAAAAACTCTTAAAATTTCAGTTGAACAATTTTCTTCAAAAATTCATTTATCGGTCTCGGGACCTCGGAATTCAATTTCGGCATACGCCCAAATCCCATATTTTTCCACAGACCCTCAAGGACCGTCAAATCACAGGTCCGTGTCCGTTTACCTAAAGTATTGATCGAAGTCAACCTAAATTTATTTTAAAACAAAAACTATCATTTTTCACAAATTTTCACATAATGGATTTCTGGATACATGCTCGGACTGTGCACTCAAATCGAGGTGAGACAAAAAGGAGATTTTAAGGCCTCGAAATCCAGAATTTATTTCCAAAACACATATTTCTAATACTCTAGCTATTAAGAGGTGTGTATGTTTAGAACTAGAACTTCACTATAGACAGATAAGTACTGTTCTAGGACTAATCCCATGAAAAAGAAATGGACTTCGAGTAACTCTTAAGCATGTAAATATCTACTTCTGGCCAGAGATAAAGCAGAAATGTAATGACCCGACCGGTCGTTTTGAGCTCTAGCACGTCGTTTGGCAGTTTGAGGCTATGAGCAACTTTACTTTAGATATTATGACTTTGTACGCATGATTGGAATTTAATTCCGAGAAGTTCGGAGTTGATTTGGAAGGAGAATTCACATTTCAGAAGCTTTAAGTTTGAGGAATTAACAAGGATTAGATATTGAGTAAACAACCTCGTAATCGGGATTTAAAGGTTCCAACATGTTCGTATGATGATTTTGGACTTGGGTGTATGTCTGAGTTGTGTTTTGTATGACCCGGGAGTATTTTGGCGCGTATTATATAAGTTAGCATTTTGAAAGAATTTCATAAGTTGGGTTGAAGTGTCTTTTAGTGTTATCAATATCAGTTTGGGATTTCGAGTCTGGCAATAGCTCTGTATGGTGATTTTGTTATTGGGAGAGCGACCAGAAATGAATTTGGAGGTCTGTAGGTCATTTCGGAGTCATTTGGCTAAAGTTAGAAATTTGAAGGGTTTTTGAGAAGTTTGACCGGAAGTGGACTTTTTGATATCGGGGTCGTAAACCGATTCTGGAAGTTGGAGTAGGTCCATAATATCGAATATGACTTGTGTGCAAAATTTGAAGTCAATTGGAGGCGATTTGATAAGTTTCGGCATAGAATGAAGAAGTTCGATGTTCTAAAGTTCATCAAGTTTTATATGGAGTGTGATTCATTGTTTTAGCATTGTTTGATGTGATTTGAGGCCTCAAGCAGATCCGCATTATGTTATGGAATTGGTTAGTGTGATTGGACGTGGTCCTAGGGGCCTCGGGTGGATTCCGGGTGGTTAATGCATCAAATTTGGAGTTAGAAGAAGAATTTAGATGCCTTCTGTTGTAACCGCACCTACGAGGCTTGGGCCGCAAGTGCGGAGCTGCAAAAGCGGCCCTGAGGTCGCATATGTGATTTTGGTGGGGAGAGCTGGGACCGCAGATGCGTTCATCTCACTGCACAAGCGGGACTGCACCTACGGAGAAGAGGACGCAGAAGTGTGAATGGGTTGGGAGCCCTGAACCACAGAAGCGGTGCTTGGTCTGCACCTGCAGGACCACAGAAGCGGTCAAGTGACTGCATGTGCGAAAAGGCTGGAGGCAGTGAGATTTCTTTAAAATGGGGGTTTGGCTCATTTCAACCCCATTTCCTCCATGGGATTCGGGTTTGGAGCAACTTGGGAATGCCATTTTCACCACCAAGTATGAGGTAAGTGGTTTATACTAGCTTGAGATCAATACATCGATTATGTATATGTTTTAGCATGGAAATTAGTAGAAATTTGGGAATTGACGAAAACCTAGAAATTTGTATTCTTGGATATAGACCACGATTTTGAGCATGAAATTGGGAGTAAATTAGGCTTCATGGTTCAGAGGCACCATTCTCATAGCCCGAGAACATCATTCCATGGCCTACGAATCCTTTATCTCACAATTCATGGCCCAGGACGTCATGGTCTAAGGAATTCATTATCATCGTCCAAAGACAACCTTCCTGATCCAACAAGAATTTGCATCATGTTTAAATTCTCGCAATAATCCATACTCCCTCTGGTTCACAATAAGTGTCCAATTTACTTTTTTATTTTGGTTCAAAATAAGTGTTTAGTTATATAATCAAGAAAAAATTTATTTTTTTTTTACAAAATAACCCCTATGTACATATCCCTAAAAAGTTTTCTTTCTCCTCACATTAAATATTTAATTAGGGATAGTTTAGTCATAGTAGGTATTTTTATATAGAATTTAGTATTTTCTTAATGGGCATGCTAAAAGTAAATCAGACACTTATTGTGAACTGGAGGGAGTATATATTTGCATGCATTGTGTTTTAAGTTTTGTAGGTAATCCAGGAAGTAACTGTTCTTCAAACGGGAGCGATCTTCGCTCCGGTTTTCGTTTATAACGTTCACATTTCGCAAATATTTTACACATAACCAACTTCCATCAATTCCACTTCTTACTCTATGGCTATTCAGATACTTGCTCTATAACACACTCGTTACGTTTTAGATTCACATTCATAACTCCACATAAATCCATCCGATACCATCCTTCCCAAAAGAACCCTCTTTCAAAACGCACGACTATTCCTATGACAATTCCATCGGTTTCGTTCACCGTTGGGTCCAAAACTACACACGGCCTGATTTTTACAAAATCGGGGATATGTAGGTAGCTCAGAAACCAGAGTGCCGCCTATATTTTTCAAATCACTTTATTCGGTCAAAATTGATCATCATTTCTTTACCCGACAACTCTTTCATCCTTTTCGGGTAAAGATAAGCAACTGTTGACACCCAATTTTTCCCTCATATATTTCAAATATTCATATATACTTTCAAAATAGTGCATGAGCATCAAGTATTTTCCCTAACTTTTCCATAATTTTTAAAGATTCTTTAATCAATTTATTCTCATATTTTATTATATAAATAATTATTAATTGCATCACAAATAATTTTTATGATAATATTATCATCTAACCTCATCATTTATATCCATATTAAGCTTTAAATATTTTTTATGTATTTATTATAATTATATTTGCATCTTTAAGGTTAAAATTGTATATTTTACAATAACAGTCCTTATGTACTTATGATTACTTCATTTATGCAAAATATAACTTTTTATGCTTTTATAGTAATAAATAATTATTTCTAACCATTTTAGGCACAAATAGTATCTTTACTATTTTATTTATCATTTTTTTTATAAATTCTTTTATTAATTAAATTGGGTATTAACTAGTAACCCCTAAATTCACTAATTTCGAACCTAAACTACCAACCCCTTAGCCCATTTACCAAAAACACCTACCCAAATTCTTGTCCCAAAACTTAAGCCCAATCCATAACCCCCTAACGCAGTGCGAAACCGACCCAACCCCTTTAAAATCACAACTGCTGATCTCTGAGATCAACATCTCATATCACTCCCTTCTTTTTAATTAACCTACCTATCCCAAACCCTAACCCTCTTTATCCCGGCCCCGCCGTCTCTATAATCTCTCAAACATTCACCTCCCTCTGTCAAACCCTAGCGCAATCACCCCCAAATCTCTCCTTTTCGGCTCAAAACATGGAATCAATCCATGATTTACTTACCTATTTTGTGTTACTCTATCATTATACGCTCATCTATAGTATTACTTAGATTCTTGCCCTAATTTTTGCAAGAACTACCTCAATAACAAGTATATTCACCCTTATTCTGTGAAGATTTGGACGATCTTTCATCCATATACATATTTTGTTGAATGATTCTTGCATCTCTGGTCTGATTCAAAACATCAGTCTCAACTAGGGTTTGAGACCTTTCCTTGTTCATTACTGACTCCTGATTGATACTCTTTCCTTTCTCGTATTTGACTAATTTTTTCCTTATTTCTGTTTAATCAACCTTGTTTCCTTTATTTTTACCCTAATTTTCCCTAAATCCAATTTTTAATCGATTCTTATGTGATATTTTCCTTATTCTCTGTTGTATCCCCTTATTTTAAGTGATATTCGCATGATTACATGCCATTATTCTCTATTAATATACAGAACTCTTTGTTTATGTATTATTTGCCCTAAAAAATTAGATCCTAATTGAATTTGTGTTTAATGCTTACCATGTTTCATGTTTATACTATACTACTATATAAACCCCTCACCATTCCCCTTTAGGATAGACAAAAAAAAATCAACATAGTCTCAATGAAAATTTAGGTTTTGTCTCTGTATTCTCTTTGCTCTCTCATTTGATTCTAGTCTTGGCTGGCTGAAAGCCAAGGCCAAGTAATTTTGGGTTCTCGACTATTGTGGTGTTATTATTGCTTTTTGTGACAAGCCAAAGGGTCATCATCTGTTTTCTTATCTATTCTGTGCTTCTGAGGCCTTAAAAACCTCATTTAAAGTTGCCTCGATTTGCGTGCACAGTCTGGGCACGTAGCCGGAAAGCTTAAATTTGAAATTCTATAAAAAAATGATAAATTTTTGTGTTAAAATAAATAAATTTGACTTCGGTTAACGCTTTGGGCAAACGGGCCCGAACCCGTGATTGGATGTTTTTGGAGGGTCCGTAGGAAAATATGAAACTCGGGCATATGCCCAGAATCGAATTCTGAGGTCCCGAGCCCGAAAAATAAATTTTTAAAGGAAATTGTTTTTCTAAAATTATTAAGAAAATTGAAATGAAAATTGATTAGAACGTATTGGTATCAGGCCCGTACTTTAGTTCCGGCACCTGGTACAGGTCTTATATGTAATTTAAGATATTTCTGTAAAGTTTGATTGAAATCGGACGTCGTTTGACCTGTTTCGGGCTTAAAGTTCTAAATTTGAAAACTAATGAAGTTTGAAGAAAAACTCTTGATTTTGAGGTTTGATTCATTATTTTCGATGATATTTTGGCGATTTAATCGTACGGTTAAGTTCGTAGGATGTTGTTGTTCTAGTGCATGTATTTGGTTAGGAGCCCCGAGGGCTCAGGAGTGTTTCGGAGTGGTTTTGGACTTAAGAAAAATTGCAGATTTTGCTTCAGCTGTTGCAGGCCCCATTTCTTCTTCGCGTTCGCGTTCTTCCTCCCGCATTTGCGTTGCTTTAATTTTCCCCTTCTTCGCGTTCGCGTCCCAGCCCACGCATTCACGTTAGGTTATTTGACCTTAGGGGCTTAGCCTTCTTTTCCTCTTCGCATTCGTATTCATACCCTCGCGATCGCGTAGCCTTGTAGGACTTAGTTATCGCGTTCGCATGAGGGCCCACGCGTTCGCGTAGGTCAATTTCTGGACCGCAACCCTTTTACTCTTCGCATTTGCATTCTTCATCTCGTGAATGCAATGGTCTATTAAGTGCTACCCTTTGCGAATGTGACCAGCTTGTCGCGAACGCGAAGGGCAATTTCGCCCAGTTACATTTTAATTTCCAGAACAGAGTTGCGGGATTTAACTAAGTTTTCATAAAAACCTTTCTTCTCCAAGCTCTTAAGCATCCATTTGAAGCAATTCTTCATCAATACCTCTTGGGTTAGTAATTCTTAGCTTATTTCCTTCCGTTTCCTTCAATATCCATTGAAATCCTAAGCCTAAAATATGTAATTAAGGGTAGAAATTGGGGAAAATGGGTAGAGTTAGGGATTTTTGATTTTTCTTGATTTAGACCTCGTTTTGGGGTCGAATTTGAAAACAAATTATATATTCGGGCTTGTGGGTGAATGGGTGATATGATTTTGGTCTGAACCTCGTGGTTTGACCAAGCGGGCCCAAGGTCGATTTTTGGGATTTTGGAAAGAATGCTTGGAAAGCTATAATAAGGCTTCGGATTTGATTTGTTTAGCATGTATTGATGTTATGAAGTCATTTATGTATAGATTTGATGGATTTGGAGCCGAAATCGAAAGGAAAGATGGTTATTGAGGATTGATTCGGGTTGAGGTAAGTGTTTGGTCTAACCCTAGCTTGAGGAGTTAGGAGTTGAGTCCTATTTGCTATGTGGTAATTGTCGAGTACGATGTATAGACATGGTGACGAGTATCTATACGTTGGTGTCTAGCATGACTGTGAGTCTTTAAATTATGAATATCTTGATTTGTTGTATTTCTCTTGCCTTGGTGATGATTCCTATTTGTTGTGAAAAGCTTGTGAAAAGAAATTATGACCTATGAACATCGAGGAGCCCTGGCTCAAGTTATATTGCAATTGTGAACGTATATAAAATCGTTGAACCCTTTGGAGCATTGGCTCAAGTGGTAAAGTGAGATATGAAATAAAAGTGAAAGAAAGAGAAATAGTATTAAAATTGTTCCCTTGTCGGGATATTGTTGCTTGTTGGTTATTTTCCCTTTCCGGGACGTTGAGATCATTGATGTTGTACCCTTGCTAGGATTTCTATTATTATTTTGTTTATTCCTTTACCCTTTTTTGTGATTGTTGTTTGGGTGAGCAAAGAATGTAAAGCACGAAGGGTAATGCCGTGCATTGTTTGTTTATTGTGAGGAAAGAGTGTAAAGCACGAAGGGTGATGCCGTGCATTATTTGCTTATTGTGAGGAAAGAGAGTAAAGCACGAAGGGTGATGCCGTGCTGCACAATGTACCATTCCGTTCCAATTCTATTGATTATATGTGAGGAAGAAAGTAAAAAGCACGAAGGGTAATGCCGTGCATGTAAGCACGTGATTTTTGCCCTATATGAAAATAACTCCTAAAATAGATGAAAATAATTTTAATTGATTTTTAGGTATTTTTATTTATTTAGTTGCATGGCATGCATTTTTAACATTTTTAAAAATCATAAAAAAAACCATAAAAAATGTCACATTTTAATTTCAAGCCACCTTAGGTTTAATTTGCATTTAGGAATTAATTACATTGAGCTAATTGTGCTATTAATCAAAAATAA
>MU751961.1:3143-24273 GCA_026770625.1 Nicotiana glauca | reverse complement strand
TACCATGGCTTTTAATTTATCCATGCTTAGATGTCCAAGTCTAGCATGCCAAAGATGTGTATTATCATTGCTACTCATCTTCTCAATATATGAATTAGAGGCAGATAAGACATATAGATCGTTAACTCTCTTACCTGAGTGAATGATATTTGCCTTGAGCACCTTGATATTTCGGAGGAACTTAACATCACTTGGGCCAAATAGCAAATAGTTTCTTGCATCTACAACATTTGCAACTGAAAATAGATTTTTCTTCATTCCTGGAACATGAAAGACACTGTTGAGGCTGATAGTGTCTTTTTGCTTCTCGTTGATCACAACAATGCCTTCCTTCTCCACATTATGGACTGTATTATCTGCTGTAACAATGACATCATGTCCGTTGTATTCGTGAAAAGTGGAGAATTTGGATTGATCTCCAGTGAGATGGTGCCCGCATCCTGAATCCACGATCCAGTCTCCTTCAAAATTTATGGAAGCCATGACATTTATTGGTCGAGTCTCTGCTGCAAAGCACTTTCCCCAGTCTTCTTCTTCTTCTTCAGCAGCTTTCTTGGTTTGAGCCATATTGCTCTCTTTGGCTTTACAATATCTTTTTATGTGTCCGACTTTGCCACAACGGTAACATTTTAAAAGCTTTTTACCGTTACTGGAAGACTCTCCCTTCTTTCTTGGCGAGCTTGAACCACCTGAGAATTGAGAGTGCATGCGATCTCTTGATTTACCCTTATAGTTTCTCTTATCAGCGACAAGAGCATTTCCTTCCCCTTCTTTTATAGATGCACTAGCCATCTGTTTGGCTAGTAGCTCTTGTGACGACAACAAATTCTCAAATTCTTCCAAAGATGGTTGTTGAATCTATCCTTGAATTGATGTAACAAATGGAATATATTCTGGCTGTAAACCACGAATAATGATTCTTCTTATTCGTGCTTCAGATATGGTCTCGTCCGGATTCAATAGAGAAATTTCGGAACACAGATTTTTAACCTTCAAGAAATACTCGGCGATAGAGAGATTACCTTGAGTGGTGTTAGCTAACTCATTTTCCAAAATCTGTAACCGAGCTTCATCCTTATTGTTGAACAGTCGATCGAAGGTCCTCCATATTACATGAGCTGATTTACACCTTATAATATGATCAAATAAATTAGGAGAGATAGACCTCTTTAGGATAAACTCCGCCTTAGCATTAATCTGCTTCACTTCTTACGCGTATTGCTATTTTCCGGTGCGTCGGCAGGAGGACTTGTGTTACTACCATTGACAACTTCCCACAAATCGTCACCAACAAGGTATGATTCCATACAAGTCTTCCATACCTTGTAGTTGGACTGGTTCAATAACTCCATCCCCAGTCCATTAGCACGACCACCTAAATCCATTTAGAGAACCCAGTTGAATCAACTACTAACCCGACCTTGAAATCCAGAAGCCGACTTATGGCTCTGATACCATGTAAAGAATAGAAGAAGAGTATTATTCAGAGACCTTCTGCTAGCCCAAGATCGTTAACTAAGATTGGAGGATTCAACTAAAAGAAGAGGAAGCTTGAAAAGAGAAGAGAAGTTTTGGAGGAGAGAGCTTTGTTTTTAAAGAAAACTTTGTTGATTTTGGCTTGATTACAAATGAACAAGACACCCCTATTTATACTAGCCTATGAATGATTCTAGATATGATACTAGATAATGTACAAAGAAGATTCTAGCAACCTTATCTTCTAACAACACTCTAGAATATCTAAATATGTCCTATCTTCCCACAACATTCTAGAACATCTAGATATGTCTACTAAATAAATATCAAGGATACTATACTAGGACATTCTAGAGAATTCTATATTTTTTCAAAAAATTAACTTTAGTTTCTTCACAGTATACATGTTGAGTAAATATTGTAATCCTGAAGTGTTCAGCATAATAACCTCTTGGTTTATGAGCAAATACCTTTTTTATTATATGGTAAAGATTTGTCTCCACATTCCTTTACAGCAATGTTGCTCTTTGATTTTATAACATTAAAGCTGTTTCTGCTGCTCTGACATGGACGTTTTCAGATCGTTGCCTAATAAATTTTAGTGTTACTAGGCTGTTCAAGTTTCCACCGAGATGGTCTGAGTTTGCCAATTGGTATTAACTTATATGTCATGGTTGAAGTTAAAGTAATTTAAGTAGTTAAAGAGCAGTCTGCTTCTTTCTAAATTCTCATCTGGGGCGCTGGGGTGTCACACCTCAGCCAAAGTGTTAAGAGTTCCAGAATATAAGAAGAGAATGGGAGGACAATTTAGTTATCATCCAACAGCTTATGATTGCTTATACCTTTGTGAGCTCAACTACAGAGTCCTGGCAATAAACGACCTAGACTGTAGTAGTATCTTAGGAAGCATAAGTTCTAAATTTTAACCATCTTTGCAACTTCTATTGGATAATACTTTCTTGTGATGGTGTCCAAGTAGTTCTTTGCGGGTAAGCAATTTCTGCATTTGCGTTTATAACTAGATCCTCTGCTTCTTGGTCATGCATTGTTCCTTTCGGTTATGTATGCTTGTTTAGAGCATCTTAAACACCTAATATATATGTTTTCTATTTTGGAACTGTCAAATGTTTGAATTTGGAAGTTTATTTTTTGTTCTTTACTTCCTGAGCAGGACAATAAGGAAAGTACAACCTTAGTAAAGAGATGCAAATTCGGCACGAAAGCAAGTAATGTCCAGTCTCAAGGATGCTTGCAAATAGAACATTTCTTCGGCAGGGCTCGCCAATAGCTCTATGCTCTATGGCACTTGTAGAATTACATCCTGTAAATTATTCATAATGATAGAGTGAGCAGCCATTCATTTTCCAGCTTTTAGAAATCTTGCTAGCTAGACCAGTTTTTTCCTATCTTTTGACTGAAAGTTATAGAAACAAAGAGATCAATGTGTTGTAAGGAAACTGCATCCCTTGTAGTTTAGATGCTGAGTTATTTTTATGTTGTGTAAACTTAGTTTAGTTTGGATTGGAGAGACAAATTTAACTGAATCTGTTCAAATTGCATTAGTCATTTTGATATGTTGATGGAAAAATAAGTAGAAGAGGGGAAAGTCTCAGTTACATTGTATATGAAGGGAGGTAGTCATTTTGCTTTCTAAATATAATCTACTTCAATGGCAAATTTTAAAGATTTTCTTACGGCTTGTTTGGCCAAGCTTCTCCAATTCTAGAACACTTTTTTTTTTCAAAGTTGAAGTATTTGATCAAGCTTTTGGAAGAAAAAAAAAGTGCTTTTGAGGAGAAGCATAAGCAGTTTGGATAAGCAAAAAAAAGTAGCTTTTCTCTAAAAATATTGTTTTGAAAAGTACTTTTGAGAAAAATATATTTAGAAACAATTTTTAAAAGCTTGGTCAAAGATAATTGTTGCTCAGAAGTGCTTTTCAAATTAATTAGCCAAACACAAACCGTGTCTCACAAAAACTACTTTTGAAAAAAGCACTTATGATAAAACACACTTTTTATAATAAACTGATTTTTGCAGCTTGATCAAACGTGCTACTAGTTTTGTACTTGAAAGTAATTGCCATTTGGGCGTAGGTATTATTGTATATGTAATAGTTTAAACACTACTAAAGAAACTCAGTACATGAATATTCATTAATCAAGCCTATGACTATAGAGATGTATAAAACAACTACATGTAGGCATAATTCCGTATCTTGCTAAAGAAATACTTGTCAAAATTGTAGTTTATGATTTCTCAAGACACAAGATTACTTGAGCAAGTTGACATCAGATACAAAATAGTCCAAAACAGATACCAAACTACTTTAAATAAATTAAGACAGCAAGATTAAGATTTTTAACTTTTGAAGCTTAAACTTCCTTGTATTATACTCTTGCTCATTCTTATCCTCACTTTCTTTAATTTCTGCATTTGATTGTGACAATTCGAGGACACAATACAGTGTCATCTATCTTAATTTCTTCATTCCTTGAGTGTCAAATTTCTCAACGTCTAAAGAAGACCTGCAAATTCAATATTGTGATTTGGAAACAATTCTTTTTCTTTTTTTATGCATTGTAGTCAACTCTGATTGATCTCTATCCTAATATTTTGGTATGAACATTATAAAGTGGGAAAATATAAAAATAAAAATATCAGGACCATGTCATTTCTTTCTTCAATTAGTGGTACTGCGATTTGCCTCTCATTTCTCTCCTCTTTTATTATTTTTATTTTTAAGTTTTTACTCGAAACATTTTATCTTCTATTTCTAGATAACTCTAGAAATTGTAACATTTTACAGTAAGGACCTATTCTATGAGCTTGTAAAAGATTCAATCAGGATTAATTAATTATTCGTATAGGAACATTCCAGTGGGATGGGTATTTCAAAAAATGGTCTACTAATCGTTTATTGGTACAGATTTCCTTAAACACGGGGTTGCCTGGATTAGTACAGACTTGAAAATTAAAATGTATATATAATTGTATACTGTTTGCTGTTTGACGTAAACAGAAGAAAAACAAAGGTACCATTACGTAAAATAAGGGCCATTACTAATCCTGATTGAGGACAAAGACTAACCCATAAATTATTAAAAGGACTAAACATGCTCAAACTAACAGAAATAAAGCATCTCACGTTATATTTTCGAGACTATATATGGCTAAATTCTAGTACTTTCTCTTAAAATTCTTTTACATCATTCACTGTACTTCATCTGTTATCATCAGTCAATATCATTATTTACTCAAATGTATAAACACTTGTAATTTCGTGACTAATTACTCCATTACGTAAAAGAAGGATCTTGACTCTTTTAGATTAAAATTTAGGAGACAGAATTGTTGATATTGACACTTAAAGAAAATATAGGGTTTTGTGTGAATGAAATTTCTACGAAAACTCTATTATTCACATATAATGCACGTGTGTGTGCTTTACAGCTCGCAGGTCTGACTTCTGTATGAGAAGTCCCAAGAAACTTACAAAGCATAGACAAAAGAATTGAATTTTTGGAAAAATCTAATAATTTAAAATGAAGAAATAAAGAGATAAATTTGATGGAAAAAAAAATCCTTAATTGTCACTTTTGAGGCAAAAAACTAACAAACGGATTTTGAAAAAGATAATGTTTGAAGAAAAAAAGTTTCTATTTTGTTGGAAGTTCCCCCCCCCCCTTCCTTTATTTATTTTTATTTTTTTATCCATAGGAACGGGAACTTCTTAGAGAAATTTTCTCAAACCACTATTGTTTAGTGGGTATTAGGTAGTTTAGAGTGTATTCGATGTATTTAAGCTTTTGTATTCATGAATATAATGTGAAACATGGGATTACAACTAGACAAATTATTGTAACGACTGTATTTGACTGTATTCACAGCGTGAAACAGGGGATTACAGCTAGACGGATTAATGTATTCGACTGAATTCACGATATGTATTTGTAAATACAGTAACGTAAATAGTGCAATTCATGGCTATTCAAGTGTTTTTAAACGGAAAGTGAATCAATTAACATAATAGACTCCTAATAATTCAAACTCAATTATAACACACAAAATTTGTATTTGAATACATATATACATCTAAATACATAAATTATATTAATTAAAAAACGATATGAATACATACATGGAAGATAGCGAGACAGTGAATACAATGAAATACATGGAATACAGTGGGATACATTGAAATACAATGAAAAAAAAAGACAATGAATATACTGAAATACATAGGATAGAACGAGATATATTGAAATATAATGAAAAAGGTGACAAACTCTTCAAGTTGCTCAACCCGAACTCCGTCGTCTTTGTTTAAGAACAACCGTAATATCATCACGTTGAGAGGGCCGCGATAAAATTTCTCTAAATAACTGTACCGATTCGACTTCCACCCAAAATCCTCACTTCGAAAGCTTTCTGCTTCAGAGTCTCAACAATGGCGGTTTCATTACAATCACTGCAACACCTCTCAACCAACTCTAATTTCATTCAAAAATGATGCCCAAAAACGCCGCTAAATGGGGTACTATTCGCTGTTCCGCGACTTCACTCACCAAAAGCTACAACATCGCTCTTCTCCCGGCGATGGGATTGGACCTGGAGTTATTTTTGTTGAAAATTTTGCGAGACAATGAAGATTAATCAGTGGAGAATCGTAGTTGTATTCATGGAGAAAGACTGGCGTTGCGAGAGAAAGAGAGGGTGGAGAAAAATATGAAAGAATGAGAGAAAAAAATTATACAAAGCGTATTTTATGGCTTAAGAGTAGGCAGTGATCATAAATAGATATTTGGCTATAAAAATCAAAAGGTAACTATAAAATATAATATTTTAAAAAGTATTTATTTAAAATAAATAAAATATCAACCTTTGCTATAAGAGATAAAAATTCCAATTTCTTAATATGGAGTATTTCAGCCTTCTAAATAAAGCCTCGAGAAATTCCTTTTCTTAATATCCTTATTCACCTTTTATCCGGAGCTACTCTAAATTGGGCTCATCATACTATACTCACGCAAAACCAATTTACCTTGTATGAATTAACTGAATGCGAGAATCTTCCAACAACATACCATTACTGGCGGAGCCAGGAATTATACAGAGGGATGTCAAAATAAAAAAAATTTGCTGTTATCGGAAATGGAACTTGTAACCTTGTATAAATTTTGACACCCCTTGACCATTGCACTAAGAGTTTGTCTTGTGTCAAGGGGTGTCAACCAGTGGCGGAGCCAGGAATTATACAAAAGGGTGTCAAAATAAAAAAAATTGTTGCTATTAGGAATGGAACTTGCAACCTTGTGTAAATTTTGACACCCTTTAACCATTGCCCTAAGAGTTTGTCTTGTGTCAATGGGTGTCAACCCCTTATATATATATATATTTTTTTTTTAAAATACCTATTTATGCAGTGTTATTTTTCGGCGAAGGGGTGTCGGTTGACACCCCTTGGGACAAGGTGGCTCCGCCCCTGGTGTCAACCCCTTGTATATATTAAATTTTTTTAAAAAAATACCTATTTACACAGTATTATTTTCCGGCGAAGAGGTGTCGGTTGACACCCTTCGGACAAGGGTAGCTCCGCCTCTGCAGACAACTGATTTTACAGGATTTTTGGTCCATGGTAACTTAAAATTAATCAGACCAGTATATTTCGATCAAATGCCTAAACGGAAAAAAAAATGGTAATTATGTCGGAATATATTTTTTAGGTAGCTGTATTAGTCATATTATATAATTATATAATGCATGCGTGTCTCGTAGGTACGACTTAGGGAAAATTCCAAGAGAACGTAGACAAAAAGAATTGGATTTAATTTAATTTATTGGAAAACAACCTGACAGATGGGTCCAATTGAATCCTAAGAAGAGGGAAATTCTAAGCTGACTTCCAAATATATACTCCATGTGAGTCAACATATCAGCTAGCCTTTGACTTCATCAAATTAAAAGTATTTATTTATTTAGTAAAAGTAAGTTTCAAGATGAAAATATCGACTCATCCCCATGCGTGGAGCTAACGTCTCAAACATGGATTTTGCTTTGAAACTTACCTTTGTCTAAAGCATTTATATTATAAGATTCATTCTTTTGAACCTTTTATTTTCTAAGATTTGATTGATACAAAATGCTGAGTAATTATAAGATTTTGGAAGTCAAACGGCCTTTTCTTCAATTAGTACAATATTTAGTTCTTTAATTAAAATATTGTATTTTATGGTAATTCTTTTAATTTTATTTTTAAAATTTTGTTAGTCAAACAAAATATAATTTTTAATGACAATCTCTTTAAATAAACTTTAAATTTTGTACCCGTCTTTGGTGATGCTACAATTTTCCATGATCTAATACAAGGCAAATAGGTGCAGCCGTATCGGCACACGCAACTTCATATACATAAAATTCTAGGAATATATCTATTTATACTAAATTCAAACTTCTTATCATAAAGAATAATATTTAATTATTTATTAACTTAAAATTCTGAATTCATCGCTATTAGGGAGTAACTATTTATCAAAAGAAGAGTTATGGAAAAACTAATGTAGCTACATGACATTCAAGCATAGACATTTTCAAAATGACACCTCTTAAAATAACAAAGAAAAAATATTCTAAGTTATTTAGACAGTCGCACTGACATATATGTTATTCATAACACGTGGACGTTTCAGGTTTGGCAGCCAAATTTCTGCGGCATAAACTGGCATTTTTTTTTTGCTGGAAATCATATTAAATATGGCCATGAATTGAAACTTAATTTTCAAAGTTATAAAAACATATACTATAATGATACCAACATTCCTATTGTCTTTGACAAAATAGAACCATGACATACCTAATTAATCTATACTTATAGTAGGTAACTATAGGCATCGCATAACGGTATGGATTTAGATGTGTGATTCTCGATTGCCAATGATAATGGTTTTGCATATTAATTAAAAAGACAATTAAAAAAGGAACATTTTAACAATGGCCAAGGTCTTTTGAAAGTTTTTCCATTTGCGCGTAAAACTCAAAATTCTTTCTTATACTCAGCTTACAAACAGAGTAATTATAAATGTGTATAAACATCTATCTTATTTGCATCTACGGCGCAACATATTATAGTAATTGACTTAATATATAGTACTAATCGATTTATTAATTTAAAATCTTGAATCGGTCTCTATCTTCACGTTGCAAGATCAAAATTAGCCTTTGGAATATATATATATATATATAAAACAAAAAAAGAAACTATTCTAGGATAGGATGAGTATAAACACAGACGCAAAGTACATAGAAAAAAGGGGTTGAAGTCTTGAACAGAGGTAGACTAATATAGTATGAACATAGTTGGAATTGAAATCAGAGGCTGGACTCACCAGGCCATCTACCCCACCAGGCATGCAAATATTATTGCTTAAGCTACACGTAAATGACTGGTAAGAATGTCAAAGTTCTATCCTTTCTACAAGTAATTACAAAAAATTCTCAAATATTTGTGGAAAAAATTACGAACATCAAACACAATTTTAAGCTTATGGATAAACATCTCTTGATCATTAGGTTTTTGAAGTCCTTCTCTACCAACGACTGAAACTTACTTAAATCTTTGTCAGTCTGGACGCAATCTTACATCGCATTTTGAGATCATTTCAAATCTCAACTTTTTTCTTGATTGATATTACTAAGAATTAATTAGTTAACTAATCTAATTGCGGCATTGAGCTAATCTGCCCAAAGTATGGGTGTGAAAATGCTTTGCTTATTGTGGAATGGTAGCATTAGCGTTTCGTTCACAACAACAACAACAACTACCCAGTATAGTTCCACAAAGTAGGGTCTGGGGAGGGTAATACGTACACAGGCCTTACCCCTACTCGAAAGAGCAGAGAGACTGTTTCCAATCGACCCTCGGCTCAGGAGAGAAAGAAAAAGAATTACTTTAGCGTTTCGTTTGATCCGTTGAATAATTAATAGTATTACTTTAACCTATTTTTTCTGCTATCATCATTCGTAATTTAATAAGTTTAATGGTTAATTTCAGAGATACCGCTCAGGTTGACAAGAAATTTATTTGACAAATGCAGTTTCTTCAATAAAATGACTCTTCGGTATTTGATGCAAACAAAATGAATGATTACACTGTCTGCATTTTCGGCTCCCTACGCATATCCAAACTATTATTCTCTTTTTTGTATCTCAATGTAATTACTAAATTTTGCTTGGTTAACAAGCTAAGGTGATAGGCGAGTAAGAACAAAAGAGCATGAAATAAACTTTCTTCCTTAATTTCACTACTAGAAATTCTGCCAAAACCGACCGTACTTCGGTCGGTTTCAAAAAATATATATTTTTTATTTTCTTTTATGAAAGCGACCAATTTTAATCATTTTTTTTTTGCGCAAAAATACGGAAAACTATTTTAGCGTCCCGTAAAATTTATTTTTTACGAAATCGGCCAACTTTAGTCGGTTTTTCGTATAAAATAAATTAAAACTAATATTCCAAAAACCGGCCGAATAAATCAGTCGATTATTTCAGTAAGTCATTTTATAAAACCGGCCAACTTCGGTCGGTAATTCATATTTTTAATAAAACCGACTGAAATCAGTCGGTTATTTTCGTGCGAAAATGTAATTAAAGAGTACAAATAAAAAAAATGTACCAATGGTCTAGTGGTAGGATAGTATCCTGCCACTGTATAGACCCCGGTTCGATTCTCAGACGGTGTATTTTTTAATTATATTATTAAACATACCGATCGACTTTGGTCGGTTTTTTTTGGCAAATTTTTTGTTTTTTGTTCGTTTGTAAAATTTAATTAACCGACCGAAATCGATCGGAAAATGCAACCGACTTCGGTCGCTATTTATCTCTGACCAGCTTAATTTGGACGGATTAAAGTGGGTCGGAAATTGATCGGTATTTCTGGATGATTTTAAGTAGTTTTCTATCAGCACTGGTACAAAGTAAAGGTAAGAGTACCCAAGAGCTTGATTACGGACCCAAAACAGTTTTCCCTAAATTGATTCAATATGATACTGACATAGTTAATTATGGGTAATTGGATTGAAAATTAGAGGACCAAAAAAAAAAAGGAGATATGTGTTAAGATATGAATTTTGATTCATGAGTAGACAAGAGAAAGTAATTCCAAGTTGGATTCTACGAAATGAACAACGAGTGATCTCTGAATACATATCATATGAAAGTCAAAGAATGATGTTGTTTTCATTAATCGTATATTCATATAGTTAACCGACCAAGAACGTCCAAACTAATCTTGCATTGTCATATTTTCCATGTTTGGATCTAGACATTTAATGTAAAAACATTATTGAATATGCCTCTTTCTCTCAAGTTTAATTTGATCTGCAATGGATTGACCTTTTGACCTAGTTTTCTACATCTCTGTAACTTCTCATCTAATTTAATATATTAAATTTAAAAAATATACTGACGGTATTAAATATATTTATATATGGGTCAAAATCAAACTAGAGAAGTACGACACGCTGAGACTATTGTCATGAGTGACCCGCAAATCAATATAGGCATTTTGCCGAGGTCGATCAGTGATCAACAACAAGCCACTGAATGGTTCAAAATATATTTATGTATGGGTCAAAATCAAACTAGAGAAATACGACACGCGGAGACTATTGTCATGAGTGACCCGCAAATCAATATAGGCATTTTGCCGAGGTCGATCAGTGATCAACAACAAGCCACTGAATGGATCAGGGCGGAGGTCGAGTATCATAGATAGAAGTAACAGCTAGTTTTGCTTTGGAATCTTCAGAGAACATTTTCTATTGAATATTATTTCTATCTGTATTTTTTAGGGTTCTTTGGGAATATCCCATATAAATAGTATGAAAGATAAGGCAAAAGGTATGTAATATTCTATATGATAAGAACACTTTTTAAAGGTACGCTCTCAAGATAAACACAAAGGATAACTTTCTGGAGAGATTCGACCTTTTTGGATTATCTATTGTCATATCCACCAGATCCGAGAAAGTGCTCAATATTCTCTTATATTCTTGTCATTCATCATTGTGAGAGGGAAGAATCATTTACCTCATTCAATATTGGGTGGATCTTCCTCCTTATTTACATTTATTGCCACTGATTATTATTTTAGTACCTGATAATTCACACACATTATTACTTTCGATACATTTATTGTTAGCACATTGATTATGTTTCTTCACTTCTCAAACCAGTTGTACTGTCAACTCATGATCTAATGTTATTAACTTTAACTAGGATTAACCCTTCTTAATAACTGATTAATTAGTTTAAGCAAAGATTATTATTTTTTGGTCAAACAATTTGGTGCCGTTTGTGGGGATATTCTAGTTAAAATCTTAGTCTCTTTCAGATCTAAAAGAAAACAACACAAAACCTTGCCTTTTCTTGCGTGCATAGTTGAACATGACAGGTAATGAAGAGGAAACAATAAAGGCAGTAGCTAGTCTTACTAACAACTGCCTAAACACCATCAACGAAGTCGCTAGGACAGATGCCGAGGACGTGACACCAAACGCCTCCCCCAGGCAGAATAGTTCACCCCTCCCTCACGGCAGCATCACAACCTCACACGGTAAAGAGGCCTCTACATCCACAACAGAAGGGGAACCAAGCTACTCAAGGCATGGATGACAAACACGCTGACCATCATTATCGACAAGCTCATCCAAAGGACGAACAAAGAAGATGCGAGAGTTAGCGTCGCACCAGTGACAGACGAGCAACATGACCCTCTTCTTGTAACATGTATTACTCAAAACGTTAGTGATGCAGGTACGACACCCTCACATCCATTTTGAGGAAGATGGGGGGAGGGGGATGGAGAACGAGAACAAAATGTTTCGCGACCAAATGAAAGAGCGTCAAGAAAGGGTAGACAAAATACCAGGCGCCCCAAAATTCTTACCAAAAAGGGATGCCAACCGGTTTGTTGAGCAACTGTATAGTGACGACATGTTAGTCAAGTCAAAAAGGAAAGAGGATTACATCGACCACTTGAAATAGGCCTTCGACATACTCAGATGATATGGTATGAAATCCCCCAAAAAGTGCACCTTCGACGTAACCTCGGGAAAGTTTCTCGACTTCTTGGCATCACAATGAGGCATCGAGGTCAACCCCAACCAAATCAAAGCTATAGAAGGAATACTGGAGAACCTAACCATTAAGAAACAGGTACAGAAGCTGACCGGCCACATAGCCACGCTGTCGAATTCATCTTATGGTCCTCCAATAGATGCCATAAATTTTCGGTGTACTCAAGAAAGATAATGGATTCCAATGGAGCTCCGAGTGTGTTGAAGCCTTGAAATAATTAAAGGCGTACCTATCTTCACCCCTATTGCTTACTAAGGTGGAACGGGAACATATTCTCATTTACCTGGTCATGTCCGATATGGCCGTGAGTGCCGTCCTTGTCCGAGAAAATAAAGGTACATGATAACTGTGATTTTAACACGTTTTATGCCCATACTTGTCTATGCTTTATGTATGAATTACCATAAAATAGACCCAAAATGCTTACAAAGTGCGCTTGATTGCAGGTTTGAGCGACAAGATGACAAAAGTCAAAAATTGGCTCGAAACGGAGTGAAACCTGCTCAAGTGTCAGAGATCATTAAAGTAAGGACACTCAGGACTTGGTGCGAACCGCACCATCATGCCATATGGCCGCACCATAGGAGTTCAGAGATGGTGAATTTCAAGTCAGTTCATGCGGCCGTGCAATTGTGTCATGCGGTCGGACCAACGAGCTTCAGAAAGTTGCCATTTTCAAACGCAAGCGGCGCGACCGCGTTCAAGTTCACGCGGTCCGCGCCCAGCCACTGCGGCCGCGCTACAGGTTCACGCGGACCGCACCACAGAAGTTCAGAAGCCATGTCAAGCTGTTTATGCGGCCGCGCTACAAGCTCACGCGGTCCGCGCTAGTCATCATACGGTCGCACTACATCATTGTGCGGTCCGCATCACTGCCTTCATAGAGAGAGATTTAGAAGCTAAGTAACCCAGTGCGGCCGCGTGCCAACTTCGTGCAGTCCGCACCAGCCCCGCAGGGGTATTTTTGTCCGGATTTTTCAGCCTAGTATAAATAGAATATTTTTTCATTTTTAGGTCAAGTATTGTATCAGATATTAAGCTGCGCTCGTGAGACTCAAGTTTTAGCCTATTCTGGGCATTTTCATCTTGCTTTATCGTGGATTCTTGTAGATTAACATTGTAATTAATTAATATGTCAATTTTATCTACTATTTCTTCAATTTCTTTTTCTATTATGTCTAGCTAAACCCATTAGCTAGGGTTGTGGCTCAACCCTAGTGTGGGTAACTAATGGGTGTGATTGTTTAATGCTTGAATGATGTTGGGTGTTTGCTATTTGGGTTAATTTTATGGTTTAATTAGGATTTGGTGGTTGCAAACACTAAGTCTAGCTTAGTGGGTCTTGACTCTTCTTGAGAAAGAGTGTCTATGACTCCAAAATTGACCCAACAAGGAATTGGGATGGACCCATGAGAATGGTAGTCCCAATTAACGGGTTAAACCTCGAGAGAGTAATTACCCAACTTGAACCCTAAGTTGCTTGGGCATATTGGCCTACCCAATTGGTCTCGAGAGAGTCAATTGGGCAAAATCACTCTCTCTACCGAGAGGTGTGAGAGTGAGTGCAATCGTGCAACGGTTATAGCATAAGACCCATAATCATCATTCTTGTATTAGGAATCTCTACCCGTCAGTTGACTACCTAGGTAAATGCCACGACCCTAGTACCTTTCTCTATCTTGCATACAACCTAGAATTAATATTTTAGCATAACTTAGTTTTAATTAGTAGTTGTTAAATTGTAGTTGATAATTTCAAAAACCCAAAAAATGGTAGAAGTACAATTAGGAGCCAAAATACATTTCTAGACCAAACAAATACTCAACTCCCCTTTTTAGCTCCCTGTGGAATTGACCCCGATACCACTATTGGATAAAAGTCTTAGCGCCCACTCTTCCTAAGGTTGAGTCCGCTGCGATCAAACACCGACACTCAGATCGAGATAATTAGCCTTCAAATGCACAGGGATCGAAATGACATGAACATGGAAAGCGATGCAACGCATTGAAAAGATGCGTAATGATGACGGGTGAGGCTGTGTCGTCATTCTGAACCAACGTCATTAAGTGTGGTTCTCAAAATGCCACGTCACCATCTCGGCCACGATCCTCACTATTCGACCTCCCCATACGAATTTCTCAAACTATGACTAATAAAGTTCGCTCACCGAGCTCGACCAAAAGACAATCTCGATAAGCAGAGGCACTAACTGTATGAGTCAAAATCAAACTAGAGAAATTTGACACGCACAGACGATTGTCATGAGTGACCTGCAAATCAATATGGGCAGTTTGGCCGAGGTTGATCAGTGATCAACAACAAGTCACTGGGTGGTTCATCAGGGAAGAGGCCGAGCAACATAGATAGAAGCAACAACTAGTTTTACTTTGGAATCTTTAGAGAAAATATTCTATTGAATATTCTTTCTATTTGTACTTCTTAGGGTTATTTGGGAATATCCCATATAAATAATATGAGAGATAAGACAAAAAATATGCAATATTTTATATGATAAGAACACTTTTCAAAAGTTAGCTCTCAAGATAAATACAATGGATAATTTTCTGGAGAGATTCGACCTTTTTGGATTATCTTGTCATATCCACCAGATCCGAAAAAGTGCTCAACATTTTCTTATATTCTTGTCATTCATCATTGTGTGAGGGAGGAATCATTCACCTCATTCAATATTGGGTGAATCTTCCTCCTTATTTACATTTATTTCCATTGATTATTATTTAATACTTGATACTTCACACATTATTACATTCGACACATTTATTGTTAGCACATTAATTCCTCTTTACTACTCAAATCGTTCGTACTGTCAACCCAAAATCTAAAGTTATTAACTTTAACTAGGATTAATCCTTCTTAATAACTGATTAATTAGTTTAACCAAAGATTATCTTTTTTTGGTCAAACAATTTGCACTATCAGTTATTAAGTTATAAGGTAATTACAAGTAAATCTATTTCATAAACGTTGCTTGATAATATAGTAAATATGATAACTTACTATCAGAGGTTAAACTAAATTGAGAACATAAGAAACTAATATTATATAATTTGTATATATAACTTAAATTCTTAATCGATAAGATATACGTATGTTTCCTTGCATTACCATTGTTTCCGCATAAGGATTTGGTTAGGAAATGCAAATGATTTCGATTAGGGCAATATTATGTCCATAAGAATTTCTTGGTCGGCGCATTCAATAATTGAAACCAAAGGTTTTAATTGAGTTTCTGAATTCTAAAAGAACCGTCCCACATGAATCTTGGATTGTTTGATTCATCACAAGGAAACGGAACTACCCATGTTATCAAACACAAAAATACACACACACACACACTCTAATTCAGTCAAATCCCAATTTTCCAGACATGTGTCTTGTTGACCTCCCAAAAAAACAGGAACAAAGCAATCCCCATTTCAAGTCATAGTCGGTACTACAGAAACAATTCGTTTCTCGTTGTCACAAGTTATGTCCTCTTTTTGGATATGAATAATTCTATTACCAAACCAAATGGCCGGGACCCAAAATGAATTCTACTACACTTCCTTCATTCCGTCTTTGTACGGAATTCGGATTTGGTACTATTACTAAATGTTTTAATCAAACACATTTTACTGTATTGATCTTTTCTTCTGTCATATTGGATAATTAAAGCTAACGTATTCTCTATTTTGGAAGAAGATTGAACAATACCCTGGTAGTCCATGCAATAAACGAGAATATTCGCCTTTGATCTACGCTGATCCAGGGTCAAACTATAGTGCATGAAAGTTGAAACTCTACCAGGGGCGGAGGCACAAGCCAACCTACGGGTTCGGCTGAGCCCAACAACTTTTATTCAAATAGTATATTTAGTGTTTCGAAAAATTCTTGAAATATATATAAATATCAAATCTAGAACTCAGTCATTAATATTTGAAATCGTGGTTGCAAAATTCAGAATCATAAGATTGAAATCCTGGCTCCGGCTCTGAAATTTACTCGGAAGTATAATACAGGAGTGAAGGAAGAGAACTCTGCACCTTGGGCTACTAGTGGCGGATCTAGACTAAGCCAAGCAGCCCGCATATTATACATGTGTGTTGATAAAAAGTTGGCACACGTATTAATAGTAGAATTCACTGAATCTAAATTCTGTATTAGTCACTACTATTTGTTGGACATCATCACTATTGGCTATCCAAATGTCATGACGTGCGCAACATATACAACTCGAGTTAATTAACAGATATTTAGAACGTCAAATTCTATTCAGGTTATTATTTAGTACCATGTGCATTTTCGAATGTGGCAAATAATTTGAAACTGCTAATTATATTTATATAATTAATTATTTAGTTGATCCATCTTAGAAACAAAAATGACCCGCCCATAGAAAGCTGAAAAAAAAAATCAACAATAACATAGTCAAATTTTACTACTATATGAAATTCGATTTGTGTTGTAATGACCAATACACGCTTCGAAAAGTCATGGATGCATTTTCTATGTGCTGCTTGTTGGGAAACTTCCTCTAAGAAAACACAAGAATGAATTTCCCCGCATTTTTGTTTGGAGTTTTTCCTGGGGGTGGGCATCGGTCGGTTCGGTTCGGTTATGAATATTATCGGTTTGGCATATCGGTTATCGGTTTACAAATTTGATAAACCGATAAGATATCAGTCATCGGGTATCGATTAATCGGTTATCGATTATTATCGGTTCGATTATCGGTTTACCCGATAAGATAACTCTATCTAGAGTTAAGCAAAGAAGAAAAGACAATTCACTAGAGTTAAGCAAAAAAGAAAAGAATTCACATATAGTATACTAAAGACTTACGCTAGGAGTAACTATGAAGAATGAAAATGAAGCAACTGAAAAGTGTGGTTGAGAAAGAATATGATAGAATGAACTGAAGCCCTAACATTTGTATATACTTAAGGGTAAAGTCATAATTTTATTAATTCTTATTGGGAAAATTTTATATTGTGTCTTATACAATATACACTAGTTGTATGAGGCATCTTTTTTGTCTCACAGTTTTGTTGACCCGAATTATTTTGGACCTAGAAGTGTAAAATTGGGATCGACAAATTTGTGAGACAAAAAGAAGCCTCACACAACTAATGTCAGTTGTGTGAGGCGCACAATAAAACTTCTCTTCTTATTGGGTTATCGGTTACCCATTAATAAAATTGGCAAACCGAGGCCCGAACCGATAACCTAATAGTAAAAAAATTCTAAATCGTTACCGAACCGTTAACTCAATAACCCGATACCGATAACCCAATAAATAATTAACGGTTTGGATTATCGGTTTACCCGATATATGCCCAGCCCTAATTTTTCCTATTTGACACCAACATATTGCGATGAGCGAGGAATACGAGCCTAACCAAGATTAAGCCAAGCAGCCCATGATAATTAAGCCTCCATTCAAATGAAAAATCAAAGCACCATACTGCTTGATAAAGAAAAAAGAAATGAACATTAAATACTGCTCCAGCTACTACCAATTAATTCAACCTTTTTTCTTTCTCACGAGTAGCTTCTAGCTCGAAACATTAAATTTCATTTCAGACGCAAGCAATTACGACTAAATTAGTCAAATACCCACTCGTCTAACCAACAAAAAGAAAGAGGAAAAAAAAAGTAAGAATCATTGTTAAATGTATTTCTTTCTTTTCTTGGGCACTTTTATTTTCCAAACTGTTGAACAATGAAATAGACTTTTCTATTTTTAATGCCATCTAATATTCTCCTACGTTATTTGGTGTTTCGTCACTTCAGTCCTTCTCCCTATATATATCCCTCACTTATTCCTCATTCTCGTCCCAACACCACCACAAGCTAAGCAACCAGCTTTTCTATAGACAGAAGTAGTCACATATATAAATATATATATTGATATTTTTATTTTCTCCAATATTTTTTTCACTTTAAAGTCGTTAAGAAAAATGGGATTTGAGAATGAGAAGAACAACTCAATCTTGTCTAAGCTCGCTACTAATGAAGAACATGGCGAAAACTCGCCATATTTCGATGGATGGAAAGCATACGATAACGATCCTTTTCACCCTTTGAAGAACCCTAATGGTGTTATCCAAATGGGTCTTGCTGAAAATCAGGTTTTTACTCAAACTTATGATTCAGTATTCCTTTATGATTTCTATGTTCTTTACTATATTTTCTTTCTATGATTTAAGAAGATGATGGATGCTTATATATATATTTTTCTCATCTCCGTTTGTCAAATTTATTTGCAGCTTTGTTTTGACTTGAATGAGGAATGGATTAAGAGAAACCCAAACGCTTCAATTTGCACCACTGAAGGAATCAAATCTTTCAGGGCCATTGCCAATTTTCAAGATTATCACGGCCTACCTGAATTCAGAAGAGTACGTGTCGTATAGCATCACGCTATAGTCAGTTAAATTACACTGATACTGTAATTAAAAACTCGTCAAAATTATATGATTTTAATTATATTATGTCTGTTGCAGGCTATTGCGAAATTTATGGAAAAAACAAGAGGGGGAAGGGTTACGTTTGATCCAGAGAGAGTAGTTATGGCTGGTGGTGCAACTGGAGCAAACGAAACAATAATATTTTGTTTGGCTGATGCAGGCGATGCATTTTTAGTACCTTCACCATACTACCCAGCGTACGTATTTTCATTTTACTTACAGTATTATATTTTCATTTTTTTTTGTTGCTTTCTTGCATTCTCTAGAGAGTATATTTTATAGTATTTCGTTCTCCATATCTTTATATCTTGATCATTACATTAAAGGAAACTAAAAGAAACAAGAAATAATGTGGGAGTTTATTGTGTCTCTTTATGTTGGACGGCGTAACCATTGACTTGGAGAATTTAATCTTAATTGTTGGGGTTCATTTTTCTTAATATTTTCCTTTAATGGAGTCCAGTTTTTTGCTTAAGTTGGATAAAAAGCTCAATATTTACACTAGGGATGTACATGGACCAGGTTGGTTCGGTTTTTACCAAAACCAAACCAAACCAAACCAACTATATCGGTTTGGATTGGTTCGGTTTTGTCGGGTTTTTCGGATTTTCAGGTTTTTTTGTTTCATGAATATTATTTCAATCTTACTTTGTTAAAATTATAGATAAAGTTTTGATAAGTGAATATATGTGTAGTAATTATAGAAAAAATTGACAAACATATGATCTATTAAAATATTCTAATGAGAGAATTTTTTTTAGTAACACATAATAGTTATTTTCTTAGTCGTCTAACAATATTTTTTCATTAATTTACGCTTTCAGAGTTAATACATGAGAGGATCCCAAATATTTCTACATTTTCTAAAGAAAAATCACTATAAACTCTTAAAAATATAAATAAAATATATATTATGTCTGTTTGGTTCGGATTTTTTTACTCAATACCAAACCAAGTCAAACCAAACCTAATCGGATTTTTTAATCGGTTTGATTTGATTTTTCGATTTGGTACGATTTTCCGATTCGGGTGGAACACCCCTAATTCACACTATATTACTATATCATTCTCGTTAGTTGATTCGGGAAAAAGAGAAATGGAATTAGTGATATAATAATTGTCAAACAGACACGTAAGCCCAAAATAAAAAGATGACTGAGGTATGCAGTGCTCAATTCTTCTGAACTTTTTAGAGTAATAGAGTACGCTCTTTCCAGTTTGACCTATCGAGCTAATATGAAACTTCAGACATTGATAACGACTTGTCAAAGATTTAAACGATACAAGTCAAGATTGCTGCTCCACTTGTACATATTTGTTTCACTAAATAAACAATTTTTGACGGTTTTAAAAAGACAAAACAAAAAAAAAATAAAAAAAATTGAAAGTCACGTGGGGATGTTACAATACTTTTCTTTCTCTATTTCAATTTGGTCAATTGTTCTATATATAGTACTCTAGCTAATATTTTGGCAATTAACTAATGCAGATTTAACCGGGACTTAAGATGGAGAACTGGAGTACAACTCATTCCAATTTCTTGCGACAGCTCCAACAATTTCCAAATCACTACAAAAGCTGTGAATGAAGCATATGAAAATGCTCAAAAAGCAAACATCAAAGTCAAAGGCTTGATTTTGACCAACCCATCAAATCCATTAGGCACCACTTTGGACAGAGACACAATGAAAATTCTCTTGACCTTCACCAACCAACATAATATCCACCTCGTTTGCGACGAAATTTACGCCGCAACTGTCTTTAGTACACCTCAATTCGTCAGCATCGCCGAGATTCTCAACGACGAAATGAGTCATTGCAACAAAGATTTGGTTCATATCGTATACAGTCTTTCAAAAGACATGGGCTTACCAGGATTCAGAGTCGGAATCGTATATTCTTTCAACGATGCCGTCGTTAATTGTGCTCGAAAAATGTCGAGTTTCGGTCTAATTTCCACTCAAACACAGTATTTGCTCGCTGAGATGTTATCCGACGAAAAATTCGTCGCAAATTTTCTAGCTGAAAGCTCGAAGAGATTAGCTAAA
>MU751951.1:31828-50065 GCA_026770625.1 Nicotiana glauca | reverse complement strand
GCTACCAAATTGGCCCAATTTGATTTCCTTCCCCTCTATTATTCCTAAGTTATTTTCAAAATTAAACCTAAATTCCTAAATAAAATATAAAACCCAATTAACTTAAAGATACTACTTAACTCTAGATAGCAATTATTGCAAATAATTAAGTACAAAAATCGCACAATAGAACAGTAAAAATGCAAAAATACATTGCTTTTATGATTTTCATTTTTTTATAAAAAAAACTACTTGCTTAATTAATCTTAATTGCAGAACTAAATCCCGAAGGCAAATATGACTCATTTTTGTATTTTTCATTAGTTTAAACAAATAAACATGCGCACACAAATGCAAACCATTACTAAAACATCATAAAAATTCACAAAAATTGCACACAATAAAATAAGACCACTTTTGTTCTGATTTCTTTTGGGAGTAGTCCGTATGAGGCAAAAATCATGTGCTCACAGCTGCTTAGGGGCATTGAATGCTGCTGGTTTTTGGGGTTCTCATGGTCTAGGGTGTGTGGAAGAAGAAGTAAAAGGGGTCGTTGATTGTGAGATGGCATGTATCAAAGTAGAAAGAGAAAAAAAATAGTGTAACTGAATAGCGTATTTAGTGTCTTAGAGGTAGGAGGTAACTAATTAGATATTTTGCAATAAACATTAAAAGGTATATATAGAATATAATTTTTTTAATTGGTATTTATTTAAAATAAATAAGGTGTTAACCTTTGCTATAGGAGGTAAAAATTCCTAAATTTTATAGTAATATTTCTTAGGTCCTAGTAGGATAAAACTATATAAGATGTTATCCAATAAAATAATGTGAGATGAGTCATAATTATACTAAAATACTCAATAAATCGCATAAGATAAGTATTGCTAATTAATAAGTCATAATAAGAACAAACATAATCTGAAAGTACTAAGTCATGATAAAACAAGTACAACTAATGAATACAAAGCATTAATTACTTGACTAAATAATAAGTATTAAAAGTGAGTTATGCATTTTCACGATCTAAATCAATGCAAAAAAAAAAATATATAATACTATTGTCATTTCTAGCATTGAATTGAATAGTATTACATAGTATTTATTTGATTTTGTTTTGGACATTATTTGAGTTACTAACTTTTATGGGCTATAAAATATATTTGACCATTCAAAATTGTAAAAATTGCATGGAGCGCCCTATTTGGGTGCCCCTTTTTAACCTGTAGCCGTTTTGTCTTTCTATTTGTACCCGTACTCATTTTTATGTTAAAAGCCATTTGAAAAGACTATTTTGCCCTTCTTTATTAAAAAACTAATTTCTCTCCAAGTATACGCTAGTCCTCTACTGTCTCTGTCTCTCTCTCCCATTATTCGCGTTTTTTGATTTGTTCTTCTCCTGAAATTAAACGGTTTTCGTTGTTGTTTTGAATTTTCAATTGCTAGTCATCATTGTTCCCACATTACAATTTAATCATGTAAAATTCGTTGTTGTTTTGGTTTATCTCCAAGCTGCAGAAAAATTTAGTCACGTTTTATTTGTTCTCAAAGATTGATCCAACTCTTATTTCCCCAGGCAACGCATCGTGCCTAAGTATTTTACATGGTGGAGGTTCTTTCACCTTTCTCCTCACTCTTTTTCTTGATTTCTGAGAAGCACAAGAAATTTTAGCAATTTCTTCAATTCTATCTGATGTTATCGGTATAAGCTCCATGTTTACTTCATCTTCATTGTTGCTTATCATTGGAGAAGGTTCATAAGTTTTTACAAATGAACAAAATCACTTAGGCATCTTCTGCTGAAGTTTTTCTGTGAAAAGATGTATGACATAATTAATGAATCTTGCACAGAAAACTTCAACTTATTAAGTGCTAAAGTTTTTAGACATAAGCTTAATAACTTCAACATATTAGTTGAAGTTTTTGTGCTGAAGTTGCTGAAGTTTTTCGAAAAAATAAAAATAAAATACATAGTGCAGAAGGAAAACTTTAGCTCCATTAGCCGAAGTTTTTACAGACTAATTGCGCAATATGAATTTTTAATCTAAATCTTCATTGCACTTCGCCAAGGCTTGTAAAAGCTTCCTTCTATTTATCTCATTGGAGTCCTCCTCGGCCCTATAATCAGCTGGTTGAGGGATTTCCTCCAACCCCATCAGTCGTGCCACTAATGCTGGCTCTTTTTTTACGTTTCCCGGTGAGTTATTCGGTGTTCGTATGATGTCTGGTGATATCATGGTACTTCTTGGTACCTTTAGTTGATCTTTTTCATGTTTCCCTGCTACTTTTTGTGAAGACGCTCTTCTTGGTGATGAACCGTAGCTTTTCCCTTGCTTTCTTCCAGAAGTGAGGCGTTTGGTTTTGGTTTGGTATTTGGAGATAATCTGAAAGACATGCATCCAATAGACTTAACAACATGGTGATTTTCTGGTGGCGGTGGTTTTGGACGACGAGCCGATGCCATTAACGAATCTTGCCTCTTTAGCATTATTTTTTACTCAGCGTAGGAGCAAAACTTCAGTCCCTCATGCTTAAGTTTTTAAATATTAACTAAAAAACTTCAACACCTATGTCGAAGTTTTTTGGTGCAATATGAATTTTTAAATTACCCAGTGTAGGAGAAAAACTTCAGCTCCTCTTGCTGAAGTTTTTAAATAATAACTAAAAAAATTCAGCACCTATGCCGAAGTTTTTTGGTGCAATATAAAATTTTAATTTAGCCAGTGTAGGAGGAAAACTTCAGCTCTCCCTGCTGAAGTTTTTAAATAATAACTAAAAAACTTTAGCACCTATGCCGAAGTTTTTTGGTGCAATATGAATTTTTTATTTAGCCAGTGTAGGAGAAAAACTTCAGCTCCTCCTACATAAGTTTTTAAGTAATAACTAAAAAACTTTAGCACCTATACCGAAGTTTTTTTGGTGCAACATGAATTTTTAATTTACCCAGTGTACGAGGAAAACTTCAGCTCATACTGCTTAAGTTTTTAAATAATATCTAAAAAACTTCAGCACTTATACCGAAGTTTTTTTGTGCAATATGAAATTTTAATTTATATATATATATATTTTTTTGACCCAGTGCAGGAGGAAAACTTCAGGTCCTCCTGCTGAAGTTTTTAAATAGTAACTAAAAAACTTCAGCACCTAAGTGAAGTTTTTTGTGCAATATGAAATTTTAATTTATGTTTTTTTTACCCAGTGTACGAGAAAAACTTCAGCTTTTTCAGCAACTATGCTGAAGTTTAAAAACAATCATATAATGTTTTAATATAATTTCTTCTTCGTTGTGTTATTTGCCAGCTCGTTAACTAAATAACTTCAGCTTAGAATGTTATTTGAATTTGAATATGGAATTTGAATGCGAGACGCGATCTCAGGAGAGACGGACTGATGGAGGAGATACGGAGGAGATCTGGGAAAGGGTATAATGGTCATATTATTACGGATTTTTTGTTAGTTGGTTACAAAATCAATAGTTTTTAAAAATAGGGTATAAGTTAAAAGGTGGCATAAAAATAGGGTACGACTGCAAATCCCCCTTCAAAATTTATACGTCCAAGCTTGAAATAACACATTAAAAGAGAGAACTATTAAAGAGTTTAAATTAATTGTGTTTATAATTTACATTACAATAATTATTGTTATGTATAAAACCAATTGTCGGGGTTTTTTTTTCCTAACACCAACCAACTCAAACCAAATCACAGTCAATTTTTTTTTTTTTGGTTTAATTTGAATTATCGATTTGATGCGGTTTATCGATTTCCTTTGTACTCTCCTAATTATTACTAGTATTATAATGTCAGAAACTTTGGGACGTTAATGTAAGAGATATATTTTTAAATTGAGATAGAAATAGTAGTCCATTACTCAGAATCCAGTTGGACAAGTTTGCTAATGCACAAGAAATAATAGACAATGTTTTGTTAAATAATACTGCATGTTTAATTCTTAGCCACACAATGCTACGTAATGACACTGTGTTTAGTGAAATTCAGAAAGTTGCTTAGCCACGGGGTTCCACTTTAATATCAATTGCTTGCTTTTGTTTTACGCTAAGTTTTGTAGTAAAATGCCTGATCGGTTCTATATTTAGACTACTCACTAGATAATGTCAGATGCTGTCAAGTATAAAAAAACTACTATGTTTTTGTACTAAATCCCTGCGTCACGTTTGATCTTATCTATGTTTCTTGCTCCAACTAATAGCCGAAACATGTGAAATAAATCAATAATGCTTCATCACTCCCTTTCCTCTCCTGACCCAAAAAATAAATAACTAAATAAAAGTAAAAACTTTATGTTTCAGTTTTTAAGATTAGGTTAAAAATCAGCTTTAGAGCTGAAGTTTTTGTTTTGTAACTCGCGAACTTTAGCTCTAGAGCTGAAGTTTTGGGGCTACTAAATAAAAACTTCAGCTCTAGAGCTGAAGTTTCTATGTTGTAACTAGAAAACTTCAGCTCTAAAGCTGAAGTTTTTATTTTATAACTGGCAAACTTCAGTTCTAGAGGTGAAGTTTTCTGGTTACAAAGACAAAAACTTCAGCTCTAGAGCTGAAGTTTCCCGGTTACTAAACAAAAGCTTATAAAATAAAACTTCAGCTCTAGAGCTAAAGTTCGCGAGTTACAAAACAAAAACTTCAGCTCTAAAGCTGAAATTCAGGCCCGACTACTAAAATGCTGAAGTTTTGTGTGATTGCCTTTGCTACTTCAGCCCCGTGTGCTGAAGTTATGCGAAAAAACGGATACGCTTGCAATTTTTTTTCGCAAAGCGGGCATAGGTTAAAATATGGCACAAAAAGCGGGTATAAATGCAATTGACCCCAAGATCTTGACTTGCCATTTGCCAAACCAAAAAATCCCATTCTTTCAAAGAAATGTATTGTGTGAACTGTAAACAACAAATAAGTACATACTAATCATAGTAATTTCCACCTTGTAGTCTCTTCCCCTATTTATTCTTTTAAAAAAGGAGTACATAGTATGCACAGCAAAGCTAATAAACATGCTGATCCATTGATATACAGGCCAACGGGGCGAAGCTTGAAGTTCAAATTCTAAGCTAGCGCTTGATCATAGATTTTCAAATTTATTTTAAAAATTTGATTTGGGTGAAGTTTAATTGAATATGAAAATCTGTTTGGACAAAAAAATTCAAAACGTATTTCATTTAAAAAATAATAATAATAAAACCTAACTTATACCTATAAGTTCTAAAAACTATCAAAAATACCCAATAATACCAAATAAACAAATTTGCTAATCATGTATACGTAAAACCTTCATCAACACTATTTATTATCATTATCCCAAACCATATATAGTCCTAAACATAGATAAGTTCGGCACAAAATTATCATTATTATAATGAACTATATAATACACTGTCCTAAAACCATAACCTAATATTTTAATATTAACTGCTAATAACACAATTACTAGCTACTATAGTTCGTCAAATTACAATAATATTACAAGATTCATCAGTAAAAAATGATAGTAATTACTAATTAGCTGGTGAATTAGTTGGGTCATAATAGATGGTGATTTTTTTTAATGAAATACAAAAATGTAATTTTTAAAATTGTTAAAAAATCCAACAATAATATTTTGTGTCAAAAACAAGTGTAGAGCTATTTTTGAAATTTTATTTTCAAAATTTGGATCAAATTTATAAACCAACAGATTTTGCCAAATACTTTTTGGGTAATTTGGCAAAATCTATGGATAAACGGGGACCTAGTTTATACCAAATTACCAATGTATAGTTTGGAGATTTGCAAAGAAAACCGTCTAATCATTGCACTTGAACAAGTTAGATCCATTTCACATTTTATTTAAAGGAGTCTGCCGCCATACTATTCTTTATAGTATTATTATTAGGTATATATACTAGTGAATTTGATAGCGCGAAATAGAAGACCTTAATAGATTTAATAATAATTTTTAAATATTTTTAGAGTAATACAAATATTTTATAATTTAAACATTTGAAATACTATTTTTAATTTAAATGAATTAGATTAACACTTAATTGTGTTTTTCCCTCAAACTTTGATTTTTCTATAATTGTACGGGTGAAGCTTTTTAAAATAAAGAAGAAGCATATTTATGAATAAATGAATGTCAATAAAAATTGACAGCTATGTGGGTAATGTGTAAGTGTTACATGTATATATGTATTTTACTTTTTCATTTTTGTTATAGAGTTAAATTTTTTTCCTATTTTTCTCCATGTTTAAAAATCAAGAAGAAAGATGAATTAAAGGGAGGGAAATATAGCACTAATCTACGAAAATTAAATGAATTTCTTTCCCTCCTTTTGTTTCTATTTTAACATTTTTTATTTTGTATTTTCCTCTTCTCCAACTTTCTTACTTTTCTACCCATTTATTTTTGATAAAAAAAATCCATACTCTACTTGTTCTTCTTATCACTTTCGTAGCATCCCATAACCAATCACTCCTACGTTATAATATAATAATTGTTTACCCTCAATATCAATAAATTATTTCAAATTGCGCGAAATTATAAAAAATATGTTCTTTTCTATTGAAATTTCTCCTACAAATCCAATATAGAACTTCATATAAAAATGGGATGGCCAGGAAAAGAGAATCCACAAGAGCTTAAACTGAAAGTTAAACTATCGGTCTCTTTGAAAAAACAAATGAAAGGATTGTAAAAGAGAAAGTGAAGAGATGTAAGTTCGGCAGGAATTACATTTATGAATAATATCCTATGCATAAGTTATATTTGTAAATAATTTGTATTCTATGTCCATATAAATATTTGTAAATAATTAATATTCTACGTGCATATAAAATGTGTTTGTTAGTTGCGCATCTTTATTGAAGGAAAAAAAGAATGTCCGAAAATGAGAAAGCAATACCCGAACTCATTCGAAAAAACCTTGAAAGTGCAAGCAAAATGGTAAAGAAATTACTGAAGCCTGCAACAACACTTGCATCAATTTCTTATTGCAAGTGTGCTTTCGGCTGGAAACTTTGGTACAACGATATAAATGTTTACATCTAATTATAAATAAATAATAAATATGATATAAACTCTCAAAAAAAAGAATTGCGAGAGAAATAAAAGATATCGTGCATAATTTTACCTGATCTTATAATCATTAACTAAAGCTTTCATACTACCATATTAAGAGTATAGAAATTTGCTTAATATTCTGATCCGGCTTCCTTTTTGTCCTCATGTTTTTAACATGAATTTTCATGGTGTATCTACAACTAAAGAAATACTAAAACAGTTAGTAGAGATACAAGAGACGGTAAACACATTGATTCTCTTCTGCTGCCATCTTTTCTATTCACAACAATAGAAAATGGGACAATCTAAACTCAACACGAGAATAATATGTAAATGTAATTTGTCGAATAATATGTAAATATAATTTTGTCGAACAACATAGCTCTAAATTCAATAGAAGTACCACCTACAAAGAAATCTCTTGTAATTTGCTAAAATCTCTTATGCTAATGAACCAAGTGAACTGTGTGCATAGGCAAGAATGATCCTAGCATTGAGACGCAAAGTACTAAATCCAAACAAAGATTGAAAAGGAAGAAGATAAACAAAGAAGAAGAAAGTGAAAACTAAAATGTACACCTTGAAATGTAACAATGACAAAGTAGGGTCTTTAAATATTCCAATTCCCATTCTATACAAATGTAACGTTTGTAGAAGAAGAGAAGGAGTGGGAGGTATAATTAGTAAAAATTAATTAGAGAATAAAAACGGCTTTATTGTCCTCTAATACAATATTTAAAGCATACAAAGATTATGAAATTGGGAAAGAATGAGAAAAATTTAAAAAAAAGGAAAAAATAGATAAATAGGATCCTTGGCCAAAGAGAGGTGACAATTCATCTTTTATTTTTCCTACTGTATATATATATGTATACATATATATATGTATATATATATATATATATATATATATATATATATATATAGTTCACGGAATTGACTGGGCGGTAGAGTCATGGAAACACTTTTTTCTTTCATATTTTGAACCTTAGCTCTATGGAAGAATATGTTATTACTGAAACATGGAAGAATTGAAATTTTAGCTCAATACACTATGTATGGATGGTATAAACTGCCTAAACAATAATTCTTCAAGAACAAACCAATTCACATATTCATGACCAAGAAGCACTAAATTTTCTTTCGGATAGGTCCCGAAAAATTCACCATATCTATCAAACGAGTTATTTCTAGGATACTAAAGCAAAATTGAGTAAATTTTTTTCAATTACAAAAAGAATTAGTAACTTTGGTTTAATAAAAATAAAAAACTTAAATTTGACACTCATAATTTGTTGGAAAAAAACATTTGGATCTGCTCTTGGACGGAAGTCGGTACTTTTTCGAAGAAATCGAAAAATAGTTTTTTAACCCTCTTACTAGAATTTAAAAAGCAAATCTTTTCTTAACTAATCATTGACGAAAATCAATGTCTGCCTACCAGCCTCCTTCTAAAGCCTTCAAAGATCTTAATGAATGTAAGTATGATACGAAAAGAAAATAGTTGTGCTTGCGGAGCTGGTACGTGAGGTTTTAAGAAAGGAACCTCACCGTTAAATCAGTTAGGAGGTCAAGCTGGTTCAAGTCTTTTGTTAGTACACTTTAGTCTCTTATAAGTTTAAGTCTATAATTTACATATTTGTAATTAGGCCCAAGAATTACTCTATGAGAATACCTTTTAGTCCACCACAGTAGTTACGGTATTTTGTCCTGTAGCAACTGAGTGGGAGATATATACTCAGTAACTATGCTTTACCATAATCAATGAAAATCAAGCTTTCTTGTATTTTACCTTAATTTTAGCTTAGCCGTAATTTTCTATTTCTCTTCTTCTCCAATTCTCGCATCAGTGGTATCAGCGCACGATCTTGCTCGAAGGATTCATGGCGACAGAAATGTCGGAGGTGATGTCTCTCCTTCACAAAATATCTGCTGATATGGCAAACCTAAACCAGAGACAAGACCAATCTGAAGCTCGACATGAACAAGCCATTCAAAGTCAAATTTTTGCCATGCGTGAGCTTAAGGAAGTTGTAGCTGCTGGGAAACCACCTGAGAGAGATAAAGGGGTCAATTCCAGTGAAGGAGATATGTATTTACCATCAGATACCCCATTTAGGTTCCTAGAGCTTGGGGAAGAAGAGAGCTCATGTGAATTTTGAGTGAAACCCGTATGTTTTGATTCTGAAAACTTAAAAATATAACTGGGCGAATTTGAAAACAAATTGTATAATCGGGCTCGTGGGGGAATGGGTGATATGGAATTGGTTCGAACCTCGTGTTTTGACCAAGCGGGCCTGGGGTCAATTTTAAAATTTTTGGAAGAAAGGTTGGGAATCTATATTTAGGCATTGGGTTTGATTTGTTTAGCTATTATTGATATTATAAAGATATTATTTCATAGATTTGATTGAGTTGGAGCCGAATTCGAGAGGGAAAGCGGTCGTTGTGGATTGATTTAGCTGTGGAAGTTGAGATAAGTGTTTGATCTAACTTTGGCTTGAGAGAATAGGATTAGGGTATTGTTTGCTAATTGCTAATTGTCGAGTACGGTGTATAGGCATGGTGACGAGTATCTATACACTGGTGTCTAGCATGACCGTGAGTCCTTATTTGTGCTTATTCTAATTTTGTTGTGACTATTCCTTGTGTAATTGATGATTTCTATATAATGTGAAGAGTATGAGAAAGAACTATGATTTGTGAACTTTTTGGAGCGTTGGTTCGAATGATAAAGTAATTATTGAGTAAGAAAGGAAAGAAAGAGAAAGAAATGTGATTATTCCCTTGCTGGGCTGTATTCGTATATTGTTGTTCCCTTGCCAGGATTTAACTGTTTACTTGTGTTTCCCTTGTCGGGACTTCTATTACTGTTTGTCTATCCCCTCGCCCCATTGGTTGTGATTGTTGCTTGGGTGAGGAAGAGTGATAAAGCACGAAGGTTGATGCCGTGCACGAATTGTGTTGAGGATATGTTAATGCACGAAGGAACATTCCGTGCCATGTTTTGATTATTAATGCACGAAGGAACATTCCGTGCCATGTTTTGATTATTAATGCACGAAGGAATATTCTGTGCCATGTTTTGATTATTAATATACGAAGGAACATTCTGCGCCATGTTTTGATTATTAATACACGAAGGAACATTCCGTGCCATGTCTTAATTATTAATGCACGAAGTAACATTCTGTGCCATGTTTTGATTATTAATGCACGAAGAAACATTCTGTGCCATGTTTTGATTATTAATGCAAGAAGGAACATTTCATGCCATGTTTTGATTATTAATGCACGAAGGAAACATTTCGTGCCATATTTGATTATTAATGCACGAAGGAACATTCCGTGTCCTGATTTAATTGTTTTGGTGAGAACGAGGGTAAAAGCACGAAGGATGGTACCGTGCAAATTGTTGAATTTCTACTCTCGTTGATATTGCAGTTGTAAATTTTTACCTTTTATTTGTTGGTTTTTGTTATTCGGATTGTTGCATCCCCTGTAGCATGCTCCCCTCCCTCTTGACTTGTTAAATTTTTGTATTCTCTTCTATTGCATATATATATTGAACTGCACAAGTTGGTTTTGGTAGTCCTGTCTAGCCTCGTCACTACTTCGCCGGGGTTAGGCCAGGCACTTACCAGCATATGTGGTCGGTTGTGCTGATGCTACACTCTGTGCATCTTTTTGCACAGATCACAGTGCTGGAGCAGTAGCTTTTGGACAACAGTAGTTGATTGGGAGCTGACTTCAGTCCAGGGACATTCGGGGTAGCCTTGCTGACGTCCGCAGGCCCGGAGTCCCTTTCTATTTTATTCAGTTTGTTATTATTTGTACCGAAACAGATATTTTTATGTTTCATTCAAACCTTGTATTTAGTATTCTCTAGACGTTCGTGAGTATTGTGACACCAGTCTTGGTTAGAGGATCATGTTATACTTTCACATTTCTTTCAGTTAATTATATTTGAGACTTCTGCTTTATTATTAAATGCTTCATTGTTTCTAATATTGTCGACGTTCGCTAAAAGAGGTAATTGATAATTGGCTTGTCTAGCTCCTATTAGTAGGCGCCATCACGACTCCCGAGGGTGGAAAATCCGGATCGTGACAGAAACCACCTGAGAGAGATAAATGGGTCAATCCCGGTGAAGGAGATCTGTATTCACCATCAGACACCCCATTTAGGTTTGGAGATCTGGTTTCCCCCTTTCTAGCGAACTCGAGCAACACCCAATTGAACTCACCTAGTAACCCTCAACCTCAAGGTATTGTTCCATTGCCATCATCTTCTTCTACAGTAACAACTAACCTAAACCCCCAAACTAGTAACCCCTCTATTAGGCCCTCAGTACAAATTAGTTCACCTCCCATTCCTGCAACCCAAAACCTGCTAAACCAAGGTAGTTTACCCTCTCCAGTATCAGCTATGGTAAGTAACCCAACCACAGTAATGGTTCCTAACATCTCTGTAAAACCCTACCCCAATAACCCAAACTCAGCAAACCTACACCCATCTTTCCCCAACTATAACATACCTAAGGTAGTCGTGATCCACCAGAACCTACAGACCAACCTCATGAGGTATTCTATGCCTCAGTTTCTTCAACCCTCACCACTGCCTGAACAAGGCAGAACTACCAAACATACCCACCCTTTATCCAAGGAACCCCTCTTGGTATGTCATTACCCTATAACTCATATGCTCAATTCCTACCTGCCTATAATACACAACCAACACACATGCCTCCACCCTTGTACCAACAGATTCCCCTAACACAGAATACTGCCCCTTACCACACACACCAGAACTATGCTAATGTTCCTTTGCCTAATATTCCTTTCACCAGATATGCTAAAGTCGAGTTCCCTAAGTTTAATGGGGAAGACCTGAGGACATGGTTATATAAGGTGGGGCAGTTTTTCTTGGAGGAAGAGGTCACCATTCAACAAAAAATGAAGTTGGTGTTTATGCACTTTGAAGGGGATGCCCTGCAATGACATTTGGGGTACATGAGGAGTAGGGGACTTATGCCTCTTCCAACATGGGATGAGTACTTATGGACATTGTGTGACAGTTTTGGAGAAGAATATTCAGACCCTATGACAGAGTTGATGAATGTCAAACATACAGGTAGTGTGAAAGACTACCAAAGAGCTTTTGTCAGTGTTATGACCAGGCGAAATCTGTCAGTAAAGCATGCTATTAGTATCTTCCTAAACAACCTCAAGCCTGAGATCAACAATGTTGTTAGAGTGGGAAATCCATCTACTCTCCCATAAGCTTATTATTTGGCTAGATTGCAGGAGACCAACTTTGCAACCCAAAGACAAGCTATCACAAGCAGTGTGGCTGGTTCTCTCTCCCATAGAGGACCAATGGGACATCACTCCAGCACAACACAAAAGAACAACACCAACAACTTGAGGAAACTTGTTACTGTCAAGATGGATAACAACAGGAGAAAAAGACTAACCCCAGCAGAAATGGAAGAGAAGAGAGCTCAAGGGTTATGCTTCTTTCGTGATGAGAAGTATGTGTTTGGTCATAAATGCAAGGCCAAGAGACATCTTTATTCATTTGAGTTAGGGGTGTTGGAAGAGCATGTTGGCACATAAGAGCAGGAGATCTGTGAAGAACTGGAGGAAGAACAGGTGGGAGTGGTGGCAGAACCTGTGAGTACGTGATTTTTGCCCTAAGTGAATTATCCCCAAAAATTCAAACAAAATAATTTTTCTTTCATTATTTTACACTTTTGTGAATTTTGTGTTATTTTCTGTTATTTGTCTGCATTTTATTTGTGCATTTTAATTCATATGAAAAATATAAAAACACGCTTGACATTTGCATTTAGGATCTAATTTCATGTTGCAAGATTAATTAGTGGTTAAGTTGTTTTTAGAATAAAATATGAAGAAAATAACAAAAATAGTCCACTTTAACATTTTTAATTGTTAATTATTGAATTTGTCGCGAAATAGATTTTAAACAATTTTAGGAATTAATTAGCTTAACTTTGAAAATATATTAAGTCTTTATTTTAATTTTTTGCATTTGTTATAAAATCAAAAAAAATATAAAAAATACAAAATACAAAACGAAAATAAGAAAAATATATAAAAGATAACATTTGAAAAAAAGGCTGCCTTAATAAGACATCAAATTGGGCATGTTATTTAATTTTGTCCTAGCCCACGCCACCTTTCCCAACCGGACCCAGCCCAAACCCAATTCCCGACCCGATCCGGTCACTGGACGAGCAAAACGACCCCGTTTCATCAAATGTTGATCCTGGCCGTCGATGTTACTTGATCAAACGGCCAGGAAGCTAGGGTCAAGAAACATATAATGGTCGGAACACCCCCCACCCCCGTTTCATCATCTCAAACACACCCTATCCACAGACTCTGTAACACGACCGCACGCTGCCGTCGGAAACCATCCACGGCGGCGGCCCACCTCCAAACGCCACCAAAATTACACCCCTGATTCCCCTCTTCCTCCTCTATCCGAATCCACCATCCATTTCCCTTGAATCCCATCCCAGGCCTTCGAATCTTGAATCTAAATTCTCCGGCCAAGACACCACCTCATCCAAACTCGCCCAAATTATCACCCTAGGTCCCTCTCCCCTTCCCCTTCCCCTATCCAAATCCCTCACTAATTTGCCTCGAATATGCCCGGAACGTCTCGAATGTTGAATCAAATTTTCCGGCAAAAAAACCCTATCTTCTACAAATCTTCCTAAATTAACACCACACAGTCACTTCACCTTCCTCATGACGAATCCACTGTCAATGGCGTTCGAATATCACTGGAATCGTCCGAATTTTAAATCAAGAGGCGGCAGAGTTTTGAGTCAGGACAGTGAGTTTTGTTTTCCCTTTTTTCTTTGTTTAATTCTTTTCTTTTGCTTCTATGATTATAATCGTTAATTCTAGTTTAAGGTGCGATTTAATTTCTAATTTTGGATCCTAATTTTGTGTTTGATTGTTTGTTTACCTAGACTGTAATTCATTTTGTTTTTATTTTAGCTTGATTATTAGTAGACTAGAATTCCTTAGATGCTCTTGATTCATCCCAATCTGTTTAGTTAAGAATAGGATTTAGGTTAATATTTTGGTTATCATTGTCTTCCTTTCTAATTTGGTTTAGTACGAAGCATTCTTACTGATCTTTTTTTTTTAGCTTAAGTCATTTGGATTTTGTTTAATTCTATTTGGTCTGGTTTGATTTGATTAGTGGGTGTTGTTACCTTAATTAGGTAGTTTAGTAAATTCAGGAAATATTCAGGGGTATGTGGGTAATTGGAATTAGACATGAAGGTTATAGGTCATACTAGAGTTTCCTAGAACCTTCTAGATAGGGGTATAAGTATAATTTTGGTAGTACCAGTGGTAGTTACTTGGATAACAAGTTAAAAAATAAGGGACTAAAGCTGAAAATGAATAAGGACTAAAAAAGAAAACTGAAAATCTGATAAAGCTTCATTTTGTGCCTATAAAAGGCATGCACCTTGCCTTCATTAGCAAGTTTTGACCTCCAAAAAATTCCCCCAAGAGCTCTCTCTAGATTTCAGATTCAAATTTGAAATTCAAACTCAAAAACCAAAAAAAAAACAGTAGAAAACCTTCAAAAACTTCAAAACAATTACTGTGCCATTAAGATCTTAGGGGAATTTCGACTCTTAGTCATTGATTTACAATTCCTAGCTCAGTTTTGGTGGTTGAAGCTTCAGAGAAGTCACTGGTTTGATTTCAAGTTTTGTTTTGGGGGTTCAAATCGATATGTGTGTGGATCTGTTGGTTTTAGAGTTCTACAATCATTTCTGGTTTGCCTTGGGTTATAAAACTGGTTTTGAAATGCTGTTCTTCACTCGCTGGCCTTTGCTGCTTACTCACTCGTTCTTGCTGCTGATTCTCTTCTTCTGTTTCATTTCAACTTGACTTTCAGGTACACATTTGAATCTGCCCTGATGTAACCTTCAATTGGAATGAAATGAAGTCGTATTTCAAGTCTTTGCTCACGTAAATGCTTGTGGTTATAATCAGGACAGTAATATGTAATTGCCTAGCCTTAATTTGGTTGATTTGTATTATATTAAGGACTGTTTAATTAGGACCATTGCTGAATTGTTTGGATCATGATGTAATAATAGTTGGCTATAGGTTAGGTTTGTAGTTTAATTCTGACTAGAATGTGTTTGAATGGTTTAAATTTGTGGTTATCTAGTTGCAACTTCAGTTTAGCTAATACATGTTTTAGCTTAACAATAATAAATCAGAAACAATTAAGGGTGCAGTTGCTTGTGGAATCGGTGTGTTTGAGGTGTGCTAGCCATGAAAAGTTTAAGTTTAGGTTGAATGCATGCCTAAAACAATTTCATTTAGCCGTAATTAGTAGTAACCTCAGTGGTTCAGAGATTGATGAAAAATGATCAGTCTATTTGTGTTAGTAAAAGTCATTGTTTCCAATTTGTTATTCACCTAGTGGTCTCTAAGAATCCGTCAGAAGATAAGTAAATAGAATGAGCCAAGCATGAAGTAAAATCGAAAGTGAACAATATCTTATTACTTTGAGTTTGGATCCATGGAGGATAGTGTAATTGGTTAAGTTGTGTGAATTTGTTAGAATTGCTAATCTAGCCTATGTTCTGAAACAAGTGAAACAAGGGATCAAAATAGAATTGGTGATAAGTAAAAAGGGAATTTCTACAACTTTAAGCAAAATATTAAATCGGTTGGTTTGCTTTAGAATTAACTGGGCCGCTCAAATTCATGTGTGAATGTTATGTGTTGTCTCCATCCAGGCTCGATCCTTGCTCGTATTCTGCAGCTGCAAAGATTGTGATTGGGCCTTTTTTTTTCAAGGGCCAAGCAATTTTTTACGTTGGGGGATTGCTTAGTATCCCTGTAGGCCAAAAGTCACGCAGACTTGGTACTGCTTTGCCAGATATTATTGAGATTGAATAATAGAATTTGATTTCTTCAAGTGTATTAATTAATTAGGACTCTTTCTTTTATTTTAGAGACAGTAAAATAGAAAATCATAGATGATTTTAGAATTGCCTTTTAAATAATAAATGAGATGAGCCTCGCCAAACAAAATATGTAAATTGCGGGGACCTCAATAAATAGTTATAATAAAATACTTAGAATTCGGGATGGGCCATTTAGTGAATTTCACGGCCTTTCTCAAAATAATAACGCGTTAGTCTCTTTGGGCGCGCATTTTAAAAATATTACCTTCCTAAACTTGAGTGCGCATTTATGTGACTCAAATCCAAGTCTCAACAAAGTCAAAATGTGTCAACAATCACGGGTGCATTTATGTGACGTGGTTCAAGACGCGTTTTCATGACATTGCAATTCTCGTTAAAATAATAATAAAAGTGATTTACGGTTAAAAAGCACATAAGCTAAAACATGTTTTGAAATCAGATAAATCCAAATACAACAGTTGAGAGACCGTTCTAGAACCACGGAACCCGGGAATGCCTAACACCCTATCCCGGGTTAACGGAATTTCTTACTCGGATTTCTAGTTCGCGGACTGTTAACAGAGTCATATTTTTCCTCGGTTCGGGATTCGACCGGTGACTTGGGACACCATTAATCTCCCAAGTGGCGACTCTGAAATCTTAATTATAAATCCCATTCCGATTGTCCTTTAAGTGGAAAAACTCCTTTATGGTGTAGTGAAAAAGGAGGTGTGACAGCTCTGGCGACTCTGCTGGGGATACAAACCCAGAACTTCGGTTCATGATTTAAGAATTCGAGCTTAGAGTAATTGTTATGTTTGGCTTTATCTGATTTTCCTACATGTTTCATGCTAATGTGCTAAATGCTTTACCGCTTTGATATTATCTGAACTGTATATAAACTATGACGAAACCCTTCTCTTCTCACCTCCGGGAATGTGCTTACTGGTTGAGACTCCCTATTTTGTTAGTGCCATACCCTGAAATAAGAAAGAGGCCGGACAAGTTACTAAGCCGGATAACCTTTTAGTTCCCGGTACGTAGCCCCCTCCTCGACTCGAGTTGTCCGCTCGGGTACACAGTCTAGAACACATACCCAGGTTTTGAACCTAGAATAACTTGACTTCATGCCGGATCCCTAGTAGGAACGCTTATTTGCATCACGTGCATATGACTTAGGGGACTCAATACAGGGGTTGGGCCCGTCTAGGACAGGTAACCTGAAATGAAAAGACCATCCTGATGCATCTTACGTGTTGCGTGTGCATTTATTTGTCTCGGACTCGCATGCTGACCGGCTTTGAATGTCTGCAAAAGTTGAAAAACAAAAGAGAAAAAGAGAAACTAGCATTGTAGAGAGTTAATTACCTATATTAGAAAAATCAATGTCCAAGTAGTGCCGAAATTCTGCCGAATTTTGAGAAAAATAAAAGAGAAAAAAAGGAAAAGTATTTTTAATAGTTTGTTTGCCAATGGAAAAGAAAAACAAAAAGAATTTTATGTTCAAGTTAGTTTGTTTTATTTGTCACTGAAAAAGATAATATAAAAAGAGTCTTGTATTCAGAAATAGTGTATTTGCCAACGAAAAAGAGTTTTGTTTTCGAAAATAGTTGGTTTTATTTGCCCGAACTATGCTGGTTTGATTCTCACCGGGTGTGAGATACGTAGGCAACACTTATCGGGTCCAACCACCCCTTTTGCAAAAATAGCCAAAAATACCAAAATTTTAATTTTTATCCAATAAGTCGGGTGACGCCATTCTTGTTGGAAAATAAGCCGAATGTCCCCAAAAGGGCGCCGGAAGGCTGTTTTTACAAGAACAGCCACCCTGAGTCATTTTAAAATGGTTTGCGCACAGCCTTAAAATCTCTCTTTCGGAAGTGCTGAAAGGCCGTATTTGCAAAACTGAGTCTTTGTTTTCTTAAAATAAATATTTTTGAAGGATAGCTGCATTTCATTTTTTTAAAGTCAAAATAAGTCATTACATGGCCAGTATTTTTTAAATAATCACAGTTGACATTGGAGCCTTCTCAGTCTTGCGCAGGCCTGCGGCGATGCCGAGTGATGCCCCACGGGCCCCAGGATGTGAAGCTTTGATGTACTCTTGATCTAGTTTTTAATCATCGATTTGTAGTTTGTTATTTTGAGTCTGCTTTTGTAGTTTCCCTTCAAGAAAAACAAATAGTCTAGTATCTCTTATTAATATAATATGAAAATCCCAAAAAATTA
>MU751951.1:14411-26680 GCA_026770625.1 Nicotiana glauca | reverse complement strand
TGAACTACGTTTGACTTGATCCCGAAAGGGTACGTAGGCAGCCTCTCTCTGAGGTTCAGTCACACCAAAATAAAAATCCAAAAGTCCCCAAGAAAGAAACTGGGGCAGAAGTTGTGGTTGTTGCGAGAAATCTGATTCCGAAAGTTGTAATTTTGAACCTATGTTGAATTGTTTTGAGCCTTTGATACCCTTTCTTTCTAACCCAATCCAAAAGCCCACATTACGGTCCAAAGGAAGACCTTCTGATCAGTCTTCGAAGAGATGCCAAGTCAAGCGAGTAGAGGTGAATCATATCAGGGGGAACATTTCGGTCCAAATGAAGAAAATGAAGAATGAGAGAGTGTTGTTGATGAGAATCTGTCACGACCCAAATTCCCAAACCCGGTCGTGATGGCGCCTCTCGTGAAGACAAGGCCAGCAAACAAAACAACAATGCCTCATTTAACAGTTAATGAACATAAATGAATGAATAATAAGACTTAATGGCAATACTAACTGATATTTACCACCCAACACAACCCGACCGGGGTGTCATAATTCACGAGAATCTAGAAGGATTATTAATACAACTACAGGGTCTGAAATGCATAGAAATGAATCTGGAAATCAAGAGGAAGAAACTCGATGCCGCGAACGCTGGCGCTCACCTTGCTCAGCTTCAATAGTCAAACCTTCAATCAGCTAGTAACCCGCTACCGGGTGAACAATACATGCAACTGCACGCGAGCTGCAGGGAGTAAAGTGAGTACTCCAACTCAATGAGTAATAAGAGTAAATAATAGCGGTAAGAAATCACGTAAGAACACTTCATCATGCTATATAGGACAGTACAATCCTTTTGAGAAAAACAGTAAAAACCGTGAAAATCCTTTAGAAATATCTAGCTCAGTTAAAAACCTTCTTTAAAAATATCCTTTTTCCAACAGTAAGCATATGAATGCGATAAGTCAGCCCCTCGGGCACAACACTCTTTTTACAAATAACACCAGGGTATCTGATACCTTTTTCCAACAGTAAGCATATGAATGCGATATCAAGTAGTGCAAGTCCGCACACAAGTCAGCCCCTCGGGCACAACACTCTTTTTACAAATAACACCAGGGTATCTGATACACAGTGCAAGAAATAGCATGGATGCCAATGATATGAGAGTGCTGAATGTCATGCCACGTAGTACAAATATGAATCAATGCGTGAATGCAATGCAATGCACATGACCGATGCGGCATGCAACCCGAGACAACCATGCATATGATTTATCGTCGACGACACTCATTGGGGGTGTGTACAGACTCTAGAGGGGCTCCTACAGCCCAAGCGCAATATACTGGTCAGTCAATGTTACCTGACTGGTCAACCAATGTTACCTGACCAATTTATATCATACAGTGCCATTGTTACCACTGTTTTAAGTCACATCATACAGTGTCATTGTTACCACTGTTTCAAGTCATATCATACAGTGTCATTGTTACCACTATTTCAAGTTACATCATACAGTGTCATTGTTACCACTGTTTCAAGTCACTGCTGCGACGCGCAGCCCGATCCATGCTCAGTCCAGAAAACATTATGAAACAGTAATCCTAAGCCCGAAATATCATTTAAGAAGTCATCTGAGTTTTCAAAACTTAGAAATGCGGCTGAGTTTACAAAACAGTATTTAAAATCTTGGACTGAAACCAAATGACATGCAAGATATACAAAAAAAAATAGTAATCTCAATCCCCGAAGGATTCACATAGTTGGCACGAAGCCCAAACATGGAAATCAACCCAAATTATGATGATAACAAGTAGTTTCAGTCAAGTACGCAGTAAAATAAAAAATCGGGACGGACCAAGTCACAATCCCAAATGGTGCTCTACCCCACGCTCATATATGGCGTGCAAGTCACCTCAATACAGCACTATGATGTGCAAATTCGGGGTTTCAAACCCTCAGGATATCATTTACAGGTATTACTCATCTCGAACCGGTGAAATTCCTCGCTCGCGATGCCTTTGCCCCTTAAATTGGCCTCCACGCACGTCTAATCTAACCAAAAACAGAGCGAATACATCACAATATACCAATGGGACAACAACCAATCGAAAACAGTCGAAATATAGAAAAAATCTCGAAACTAGCAAAAACCTGAGCCCAGGGCCCACTTCTCGAAAAGTTACAAAACTTACATTATCGGATTCCTCGTCTCTCCACGAGTCCGTACATACCAAGAACTCCCAAATCCGAGCTCAAATGACCTATCAAATTCCAATTCGAAATATAAGAACTCAAGCCCTAACTTTACCCCTTTTTAATGAATTTCAACCAATTTCCATGTTAAATCTAACATAATCTCGTGTATTTAGGCTAAGAAACTTACCTCCAATCGATCCCCCTTGAATCCCTCTTCAATTAGCTCTCCCAACCTCCAAAATCGCTCAACCATGGAGGAAAAATAACATAGGCTCGCGGGTGAAATATTATAAAAACAGGTCTGCCCAGGTGCAAATTTACCCTACGCGAACGCGGTCCAAGACCCACGCGTTCGCGATGACCAAATTATGACGACCCCCATTTAACCTTATGCGAACGCGGCTACCAGCCCGCGAACGCGAAGTTCCAAAGTCTCCACCTACGCGAACGCACCCCTCTGGCCGCGATCGCAATGAGTAATTACTCGTGGCCTCACATCCCTTCTACGCGAACGCGCTACACGAACCGCGAACGTGATGCTTTTCTCCCCAGAACAACGCGAACGCGACCTTGAGCTACACAAACGCGATGACTAATTTCCACGCCTCTCAAATTTACTCTACGCGTTCGCGACACTCCCCACACGAACGCGATGAACAAAACTTCTGCAATAAAATAGCTGAAAAACCTGCAACACTATAAGTCCAAAAATGGTCCGTTTGACCACCCAAAATCATCCCGAGGCTCCCGGAACCTCAACTAAAAGCACCAACATAACCAAAACATCATACGAACTTGTTACAATCATCAAAACGCATCAAACAACGCTAAAACCATCAATTCACATCGGATTCAAGCTAGTTTCTTCAAAACTTCCGAAATGCGCATTCGATCAAAAACCCGACCAAAACACCTCCAAATGACCTGAAAGTTTACCAGAACATCCAAAATCAACTAACGGAGCTACTGCAACTCTCGGAATTCCATTCCGACCTCCGGATCAAAATCTCATCTAACAACTGGAATTCACCAAAATTCAAACTTCGCCAATTCAAGCCTAATTCTACACCGGACCTCCAAAATAAATTCCGATCGCACTCCTAAGTCACAAATCATCCCCTGAAGCTAACCAAATCATCGAAAATCAATTCCGAGCCCTCTAACTCACAAGTCAACATCCGGTTGACTTTTCCAAACTACCCTTCCCTTAAAGAGACTAAGTGCCTCATTTCTTATCAAAATCAATCCAAATCAACTCTAACACACCACATACTGGTAACGAAACATGAAGAAGCATGAAATGGGGGAAACAGAGCAATAACATATGAGACGACGGGCCGGGTCGTCACATCCTCCCCAACTTAAATAAATGCTCGTCCTCGAGCGTACCCAGAGTTGTCCTAGAATCCAACCAATAGCTAAATGACCTTACCAAGCATATACCCGGGGTGATCCCACGTCACCCTATCTCACATAGGCCCGATAATACAACACAACTGAAATTACCCAATCCAGTCTAAAGAGCCCATAATCCACAGAGCTACCTTTTTACTTCTGAAACCATCAATACGATCAAAACCTCACACCTATACTTGGAATAGTCCCGAACCAGCTGTAATAACCCATACTTGCAACCTCCATGAAATCATACAATATACCTCATAATCCAAGCACTCGAAACGATAACTTCTATTCACAGTGGTTACTCACAACAACCAATTACCGATAGAAAACCTCTTATTAGCTAAAGTTTCACTCCGACACTTTCATATCCTACCAATGATGACGAAACACGCAGTAAACCATAACCATTTCTCAGACCAATCATTCATGAAGGCATTTCTTCCCTTTTGACTAATACCACAACAAATGTTCGGGCCAAACCTCGATATAAACCCTCTAATCAGCTGAAATCACATATGTTCGCATTCATCAATGACTCCAACGATCACCTCGAATTCAACGCACCACTCTGATGATATGACACCTCATCACAGGCCTAAGCTACCACTTGCATAATCCATGCACCAATGATGGGCGGTCTGAACATACTCAAATCATGACAATTGACTCCAACAAAAGAGCTGTAACTCAAACTCCTCAGTACCATCACACACAGGGCTGGGACCCCGTCCCACATCATAGAAATAGAATACCTGAACCTACCCCAGAAGGTCTAATCTCCATATAGCCCCGCTACAATGCGCGATCTTATCCAAACACTGTTACACATGAAGCACCTCAAGTCGCTATGCTCAAAATAGACAGCCACACACCGATTGATGTCTGAAATCAAGCAACCCATCACACCCACGGTGAAGCAAGTAATATACACCATTCAATCCTGAAAGGGCACAACCGATGCGGCATTCGCCGAGCAACACCCAATACGGACTTTCCTCAGAAACCAGGAAGCAAGACATACCAAGTAACATATGGAAAACTATTCTCAACATCACATTGTTGCGGCGTGCAACCTGATCCAGATAGCATACCCATGGCGGCGTGCCACCCGGTCCACACATACTCATGGCGGCGTGCCATTCGATCCACACATACTCATGGCGGCGTGCCACCCGATCCATATATATATATATATATATATATATATATATATGTCACATAAGGAGATGCACATCGAGCCAAATTTGCTCATTACAACAAAATACCAAGTACCGATCATAAGCATACTGAGTGCATACAATATCTACATATAATGTTATAAGCTACAAAACTCAAGCGCAACTGAGGTTTTCCTCTCAACTTCCACTATGAATCCCGATAGCACCGCACCATATATGCCCATAGTCCGTAAGTCATAACGTCTCGCAACGCGGAAAACAGCTCATAGATCTCTCCAGATCGCTGATAAGCTCAACAATGGTCGAGTTAACCTACCCCTCGACAATACAATTCGGAGCCAACCGAGTCAACTCAAACTGGAATATGCATCTGAAAAGTCCCTCAATACCGGATCTGGATCAATGGTAGAAACCTCTATACTGACATCCGTCACAAAGGCCCAATTAAGGAAAGCAATCCTTCCCAGCCGTCCGCCGGTCTTTGGCGATACAACTACTCTGCTAGAACATAAATCGATGCATCCTGCCATGCAACCTGTGGCATTTTCTAACATAACCCATAGCACAATAGTCTAGAATGACCCAAAACTGATACAACCAGTCTACACCCCAATGTTATATCCAGAATCTAATATACCAAGCAAAGAAAGATCCAGTCGGGCTTCCAAATCTCAATACTCGCCACGCGGTGCCGATACACACGATCCACAATCGCAAATAGCCCGAGTACGAGGACTTCCGCCTCCAATCCCACATAGCACACGAATCATCATACTTAATCCCAATTTCGCCGTCCGAACACATGCCATAGCTAGATATCCAATAATTTCACGATAGATACTCAAAAATCTCCCTGAGCCACCAAGCCAACCCAAATATCACCAGTCGATCTAACAAGAAAGTGCCGCAACACCACTGAAGTACCATCACTTAATCACATTGCCCTTTCTCTGAAATATATACTCTCGTCAGATCACTTTCAAACAACCGTATTATTTTTCCCTTGATTATCTGAGGCTACCCGCTGCCTAAGTGCTTTATGAATTTCCCTTCTGACCTGAACTGAGACTTATCTAATCACGAGCTTCCATAGATCTCATCTAGAAGAAAATCCTTGCACATCTCATGCTCTCATATTCGGAGAAGATGCACCTCTTCTACCACGGCAGCAATCAACAAGAACTCTCCCAATTTCATTTGCACAAACTAAACTGCCATGACTGAATCCTTCTAACCAAATCACGCTAAGCAAGTCGTCAAAACCCCAGAGCATTCTTGCAAAATTACATGTGCTAACTCATTACCTCAAATACACACTAATAATTAATCATACCCTTACCATGCCGATCCGGTCCGTTATCAAGCTACTCTATTTATCTGAATTTTTTCTGATTCGTCTTCAACTTGATATTCCCCTTGCCGTAGTACCTCAATTCCTCAATCCATGCTTACCGCACGAGACCCAAGCATAAGACCATACTGATAGGAGCCACAACCCGCTGACTACTCTCTTAAATGTTTCCAGAAACACCACATCCCAGAATACCTCGAAAAGGAACCAACATAGTACATAACCGTGCAATCAGCTAATCAACAGCAACCTCCCCAACTTGGCTCGAAGCCATCTATCAGGACACATTTAATAACCCATAATAATTCTACTCTAATGATGCCACAATATTATAGTGAGATTAAACTCAATTATCTACTAGTTTATGAAAACACAAATCCTCGGATACTGAAATCCTCTACAAACCTCGCATTCATCACCACATCAGCTGAATCCACTCTCTAAAGTGATCCAAATTTCCTAATTCCAACACGTACCCTTCAATTACACATGCGACCTTCTGACAATATACATAAGAATCGTAACCTTTAAGAACACTCCGTAGGAGATAACCCACCTGCTTCGCCTTAGTTTAGTATTTCAGCACAACTTCCACCATCATACACATAACACAGCCATTTAGTCTTCATGAGTCTGAACTCATATCGCCACACGTAATGTACTTCACTTCTAAACTAGGAGATACAAAAATATTCTTCACGTGCCCATAAATCGGACTACACATCAAGCCACAATAGAAATCGAATCACTTAACAGTCCATCTACTATCCTGCAGACTCCTTCGTCATTACCAAGTCATATAGAAACATTAGATAGTACCAACATACTCATTACACAGCTATCCAGCTGCCATTCCCACAATTAGGGACACTACTGAACATATAAGTTCATAACACTAGCTCACTAAATCAGCACCTTGGTGCTCAAGCCATAAGCAAAGATCCAGCCTCAAGTCCTCCAGATTGGCCCAACATCAACTCATAGAAATCACATCTTGCCCCTCGATCGGGGAATCACAAGCGTCAAGGCACATCTGATACTAAGCGCTCACGTGCGCATACAATCGCGTGGAAGGAATTTCAAGAGTTATATCTCAAGCTGAATCAAGTACGCACGATAAGAATTCCAAGAAAGTGAAGTTTTCCTAAAGGTTCTACAGCCTCTCGAGGATAAATAGAGACATCTCCGTACCGATCCGCGAGACTCTACTAAACCTGCTCATGACTCGTGAGACCTATTAACCTAGGCTCTGATACCAACTTGTCACGACCCAAATTCCCAAACCCAGTCGTGATGGCGCCTCTCGTGAAGACAAGGTCAGCCAACAAAACAACAATGCCTCATTTAACAGTTAATGAACATAAATGAATGAATAATACGACTTAATGGCAATACTAACTGATATTTACCACCCAACACAACCCGACCGGGGTGTCACAAGTCACGAGAATATAGAAGGATTATTAATACAACTACAGGGTCTGAAATGCATAAAAATGAATCAGGAAATCAAGAGGAAGAAACTCGATGCCGCGAACGCTGGCGGTCACCTTGCTCAGCTTCAATAGTCAAACCTTTAATCAGCTAGTAACCCACTACCGAGTGAACAATACCTGCAACTGCATGCGAGGTGCAGGGAGTAAAGTGAGTACTCCAACTCAATGAGTAATAAGAGTAAATAATAACTTAGCGGTAAGAAATCACGTAAGAACACTTCATCATGCTATATAGGACAGTACAATCCTTTTGAGAAAAACAGTAAAAACCGTGAAAATCCTTTAGAAATATCTAGCTCAGTTAAAAACCTTCTTTAAAAATATCCTTTTTCCAACAGTAATCATATGAATGCGATATCAAGTAGTGCAAGTCCACACACAAGTCAGCCCCTCGGGCACAACACTCTTTTTACAAATAGCACCAGGGTATCTGGTACACAGTGCAAGAAATAGTATGGATGCCAATGATATGAGAGTGCTGAATGTCATGCCACGTAGTACAAACATCAATCAATGCGTGAATGCAATGCAATGCACATGACCGATGCGGCGTGCAACCGAGCCAACCATGCATATGATTTATCATCGACGGCACTCACTGGGGGTGTGTACAGACTCCGGAGGGGCTCCTACAGCCCAAGCGCAATATACTGGTCAGTCAATGTTACCTGACCGGTCAACCAATGTTACCTAACCAATTTATATCATACAGTGCCATTGTTACCACTGTTTCAAGTCACATCATACTGTGTCATTGTTACCACTGTTTCAAGTCACATCAAACAGTGTCATTGTTACCACTATTTCAAGTCACATCATACAGTGTCATTGTTACCACTGTTTCAAGTCACTGCTGCGGCGCGCAGCCCGATCCATGCTCAGTCCAGAAAACATTATGAAACAGTAATCCTCAGCCCGAAATATCATTTAAGAAGTCATTTAAGTTTTCAAAACATAGAAATGCGGCTGAGTTTACAAAACAGTATTTAAAATCTTGGACTGAAACCAAATGACATGCAAGATATACAAAAAAAACGGTAATCTCAATCCCCGAAGGATTTAGATAGTTGGCACGAAGCCCAAACTTGGCAATCAGTCCAAATTATGATGATAACAAGTAGTTTCAGTCAAGTACGCAGTAAAATCAAATACCAGGACGGACCAAGTCACAATCCCAAATGGTGCTCTACCCCACACTCATATCCGGCGTGCAAGTCACCTCAATACAGCACTATGATGTGCAAATCCGGGGTTTCAAACCCTCAGGATATCATTTACAAGTATTACTCACCTCGAACCGGTGAAATTCCATGCTCGCGACACCTTTTTCCCATAAATTGGCCTCCAAACGCGTCGAATCTAACCAAAAACAGAGAGAATACATCACAATATACTAATGGGACAACACCTAATCGAAAACAATCGAAATATAGCAAAAATTTCGAAACTAGCAAAAACCCGAGCCCCAGGCCTGCTTCTCGAAAAGTTATAAAACTTACATTACCGGATTTCTCGTCTCGCCACGATTCCGTACATACCAAGAACTCCCAAATCCAAGCTCAAATGACCTATCAAATTCCAATTCGAAATATAAGAACTCAAGCCCTAGCTTTACCCCTTTTTGATGAATTTCAACCAATTTCCATGTTAAATCTAACATAATCTCGTGTATTTAGGCTAAGAAACTTACCTCCAATCGATCCCCCTTGAATCCCTCTTCAATTAGCTCTCCCAACCTCCAAAATCGCTCAACCATGGAGGAAAAATAACATAGGCTCGCGGGTGAAATATTATAAAAACAGGTCTGCCCAGGTGCAAATTTACCCTACGCGAACGCGGTCCAAGACCCACGCGTTCGCGATGACCAAATTATGATGACCCCAATTTAACCTTATGCGAACGCGGCTACCAGCCCGCGAACAGGAAGTTCCAAAGTCTCCACCTACGCGAACGCACCCCTCTGGCCGCGATCGCGATGAGTAATTACTCATGGCCTCACATCCCTTCTACGCGAACGCGCTACACGTACCGCGAACGCGATGCTTTTCTCCCCAAAACAACGCGAATGCGACCTTGAGCTACGCGAACGCGATGAATAATTTCCAGGCCTCTCAAATTTACTCTACGCATTCGCGACACTCCCCACGCGAACGCGATGAACAAAACTTCTGCAATAAAACAGCTGAAAAACCTGCAACACTATAAGTCCAAAAATGGTCCGTTTGACCACCCGAAATCATCCCGAGGCTCCCGAGACCTCAACCAAAAGCACCAATGTAACCCAAAACATCATACGAACTTGTTCCAATCATCAAAACGCATCAAACAACGCTAAAACCATCAATTCACATCGGATTCAAGCCTAAGTTTCTTCAAAACTTCCGAAATGCGCATTCGATCAAACACCCAACAAAAACACCTCCAAATGACCTGAAATTTTACCCGCACATCCAAAATAACCTAAAGGAGCTATTGCAACTCTCGGAATTCCATTCCGACCCCCGGATCAAAATCTCACCTAACAACCGGAATTTGCCAAAATTCAAACTTCGTCAATTCAAGCCTAATTCTACACCGGACCTCCAAATTCAATTCCGATCGCACTCCTAAGTCACAAATCATCCCTCGAAGCTAACCAAATCATCGGAAATCAATTCCGAGCCCTCTAACTCACAAGTCAACATCCGATTGACTTTTCCAGACTACCCTTCCCTTAAAGAGACTAAGTGCCTCATTTCTTATCAAAATCAATCCAAATCAACTCTAACATACCACATACTGATAACGAAATATGAAGAAGCATGAAATGGGGTAAACAGAGCAATAACACATGAGATGACGGGCCGGGTCATCACAGAAACCCACGTGCACCCCAAGGCAATGAAAGCTGAGAGAAATCAAAATGAGAGAGTCTTATTGGTGAAAACCCTCACGGGCACCATAAGGCGAAGTGAGTTGAAAGAAAACCAAAATGAGAGAGGCTTGATGGTGAAAACCCTACGGGCGCCACAAGTCGAATAAGGACCGTGAATCAGATCAGGCAAGCAGAGCATTAAAGCCCAGTTTCACGGCAAAAAGGTAAAACAAGAGCCGAACATCAGATTTGCTAAACAGAATGGGCTGCAGGTGCATATCAAGGTCATTCGAGTTGGTATCCACATCTGATAGGTTTCTACTTTGTAGTTTTCTTGTTAGGAATCATCTCTTTCCTTTACTCTGTTCCTTTTGTCTTGTTTACTACCTCTTCCTAAGTCTGTTTGGTCAGAATAAGTGAGAAATGATTTCAAAATTTGCCACCAGCTTTCCAATTGCACAAAACGGGATCTGGTTAGCACATCAAAAACATCATAAGTTCGGAAAGAACAACAAGCACACTGAGCTGGTAACAATCAACATGCTTTGGGACTCGTGTGAAATACAAAGGCTTGGTATATATCAATTCATGAACAATACAACAGATAGAGGATGTTGGGTGAACAGATCAAAGGTATTCTCTCTGAGGAGGTTGATAGAGAAAGTGGTTAACCAATGACAAGCAAGGTCTTCCGAGCGGAAATCAAAGTTATCATGGCAAGTGAAGGAGCTGTAGACCTCAAGGACCGGACCAGGGGTTTGAGTTAAGAAAGAACATCTTGAGTGGGTGGCAATTGACGTGCTTTGCGATCATGAGAAATACAAGGGTTTGATACGTCTCAATTCAGGAACCATGCAACAGATGGAGGGTGTTTCAGTGAACGGATCAGAGGTATTCTCCGTGTCAAGGGTAGCAAAGAAAGTGGTTAGTCAATAAACAAGAAAGATCTTCGAATGGAATCAGTTATCATGACAAGTGAAGGAGCAATAAACCTCAAGGCCGAAGCCAGTGTTTAAGCCGAGAAAGAACATCATACACACGGAGTGAGGGCAATAGACGTGTTTTGGGATTCATATGAGACATAAAAGTTGGGGGATGCCAGTTCATGCAATGCAACACATTGAGGGTATCGCGTCTAAATTGAGAAAAGGTTTTGTGGTGAGAATGATAGAGAAAAGGTGTTGGTCCATAAACAAGCAAGGTCTTCAAGTGAAAATCAGCCATCTTGGCAAACGCAGAAGCAGCCGCCCTCAAAGTTCAAGGCCACAAACTAACCACCACATTTTAAACTCACAAGTTTCCTTTGTTTGAAACAGGAACAAAGCAGTGCAAGAAAGTTGGTTCAACAATAAGAAAAAAAAGAAAAGGAAGACGAGGAGAGTCGGCAAAAGGGAAGTTTCTCAAATCTTTGCCCTTGCCTGTTTTGCTAATGTGCACAAAATGCTGCCATTGCTTTTCACATTTTTTTTCCTCCTAGGATAAAAGTCCTAGTCTGATGGATTTTCCTCCAAATCAAAATCTTAATCTGATGAATCTTTCTCCTAAGATAGACGACCTAGTCTGATGAACTTTATCCTAGGAACAACATCTTAGTATGAAAAATCTTTCTCCTAAGATAGCAAAAGACCTAGTCTAATGAATCTTCTCCTAGGATCAACATCTTAGTCCGATGAATCTGTCTCCTAATATAAAAGACATAGTCTGATGAATCTTCTCCTAGGATCAAAATCTTAGTCTGATGAATCTTTCTCCTAAGATAGAAAACCTAGTCTGATGAACACTCTCCTAGGATCAAAATCTTAGTC
>MU751948.1:15938-35275 GCA_026770625.1 Nicotiana glauca | reverse complement strand
TTTCTTTGGACCGTAATGCAGGCTTTTGGATGGGGTTTAGAAAGAAGGGTATAGAGGCTCAAAATAATTCAACATAGGTTTAACATTACAACTTTCGGAATCAGCTTTCTTACAATAATCGCAACTTCTGCCCCAGTTTCCTTCTTGGGGACTTTTGGAGTTTTGTTTTGGTATGACTGAACCTCAGAGAGGCTGCCTACGTACCCTTTCGGGTTCAAGTCAAACGTAGTTCGGGTCATAAAATTATTTCGTTGTTGCGATCTTTCATTTTTTCACTTTTCCCTTTTTTTTCTTTTCATTTCTTTTCTTTTCATTCTCTTTTCTTTTCTTTTCTTTTCTTTTTCTTTTCTCTTTTTTTTTCTTTTCTTTTCTCTTATTTTTCTTTTTCACTATTTTTCTCTTGTTTCTCCATTTACTTTCCTCGTTCGGATTTTTGCGTTTATTATTGATTCCGAAAGAGGGGTACTAAATAAAATAGAATAAGGCTCAAAGGGATAACAAAGGATAAAGTGTTTGGATAGCAGAACAAAATGCCTTCGTCATTTCAATCTCAAAACATGCCAAATACAATTAGGTACACTTAGATAAAGAAATCATATATAGTATCGCTTGACTACATCAGAGTTGATAGCCATTTTTACGCATTTCCCTTCCACATCTGTCAGATATAATGCACCATTGGACAGCACTCTGGTTACAACAAATGGCCCCTGCCAGTTGGGGGCGAACTTTCGTTTTGCTTCGGCCCAATGAGGTAAGATATGCCTCAACCAATTGCCCTACTTCAAACTTCCGTGGACGCACTTTCTTGTTATATGCTCTTGCCATTCTCTATCGGTACAACTGTCCGTGACATACTGCCGCCAATCTCTTTTCATCAATCAAGCTCAGTTGCTCCAAGCGGGCCTTGACCCATTCGACATCGTCGATTTCTACCTCGGCAATAATCCGAAGGGATGGTATTTCAACCTCTGCTGGTATTACTGCCTCCGTACCATATACCAATGAATAAGGAGTCGCCCCTACTAAAGTGAGAACAGTAGTGTGATAACCTAACAAGGCGAAAGGTAACTTCTCATGCCATTGCCTGGACCCTTACACCATTTTTCGAAGTATCTTCTTGATGTTCTTGTTAGCTGCTTCGACCGCTCCATTCGCCTTAGGGCGATATGGGGTGGAATTGCGGTGCGTGATCTTAAACTACTGACACATCTCCGCCATCAGGTGGCTGTTGAGATTTGCACCATTGTCTGTGATAATTACTTTCGGGATTCCGAATCGACAAATGATTCGAATGCACAAAATCGACCATTGCCTTCTTGGTCACCGATTTGAAAGTTTTCCCCTCAACCCACTTAGTGAAATAATCAATGGCTACCAGAATAAACCTGTGCCCATATGACGCTGCCGGCTCGATCAGCCCAATGACATCCATTCCCCAAGCAACGAAAGGCCATGGTGCCGACATTGTATGCAATTCAGATGGAGGAAAGTGAATCAAATCTCCATGTACCTGGCATTGATGACACTTGCGCACGAAACTGATACAATCCCATTCCATATTAAGCCAATAATATCCTACTCGAAGAATCTTCTTGGCCAATACATATCCACTCATATGAGGTCCACAGACTCCCGCATGTACCTCAGTCATGATAGTTGTAGCCTGTTTAGCATCCATGCACCTCAATAAACCAAGATCTGGAGTTCTTTTGTACAACACTCCTCCACTGAAGAAAAATTTGCTCGCTAAGCATCTAATGGCTCTCTTTTGATCCCCTGTGGCCTGTGCCGGATATACTCCCATCCTGATGTATTCTTTGATATCATGAAACCACGGCTCACCATCAAGCTCTTCCTACACCGTGTTATAATAAGCATGCTGATCTCGGACCTGAATCTGTAATGGGTCCACATAGGCCTTATCTGGATGATGCAAAATCGATGCCAAAGTGGCCAAAGCGTCGGCGACTTCATTATGAATCCTTGGGATATGCCTGAAGTCTATCGATTAAAACCATTGACAAAGTTCATGCAAACACTGCCGGTACGGTATGAGCTTTAAGTCTTGTGTCTCCCATTCTCCCTGAATCTGATGCACCAGAAGATCCGAGTCGCCCATGACCAAGATCTCCTGGACACCTATGTCTATAGCCAACCTCAGTCCCAAGATACATGCCTCGTATTCAGCCATATTGTTGGTGCAGTAGAAACGAAGTTGAGCTGTAACAGGGTAGTGTTTCCCCATCTTAGAAATAAGTACCACTCTTATCCCAACGCCTTTGGTATTGGCAGCCCCATCAAAGAACAACTTCCACCCCATTTTTTTTGTCTTGTTCTAATTCCTCGATATGCATTGTCTCCTCATCAGGGAAATGTCTTCAAAGGTTAATACTCATCATCAACTGGGTTCTCAGCTAGATGATCAGCCACCGCTTGTGCCTTCATTGCGGTTTGGGTCGCGTAGACAATATCAAATTCTGTGAGCAAGATTTGCCACTTTGCGAGCCTCCCTATGGGCACGGGCTTCTGAAAAATGTACTTCAATGGATCCAATCGCGAGATGAGATAGGTGGTATATGATGACAAGTAATGTTTCAATTTCTGCACTACCCAGGTTAAAGCACAACACGTCCTCTCAAGCTGAGTGTACTTTACCTCATAAGATGTGAACTTCTTGCTGAGGTAGTAAATTGCCTGCTCCTTCTTTCCTGTGACATCATGCTGCCCCAGTACACAGCCAAAAGAGTTATCCAAAACTGTTAGATAGAGGATCAAGGGTCTTCCCAGCTCTGGCGGAACCAACACAGGTGGACTGGCCAAATACTCCTTAGTCTTGTAAAATGCTGCATGACATTCATCCGTCCATCTGACCGTAACATCTTTCTTTAGCAGCTTAAAGATAGGCTCGCAAGTTGTTGTGAGCTGGGCAATGAACCTGCTGATATAATTCAACCTGCCGAGCAAACTTATCACCTATTTCTTGCTTTTTGGCGGTGGTAACTCCTGAATGGCTTTGATCTTGGACGGGTCTAACTCAATACCGTGTTGACTTACCACGAACCCCAACAACTTCCCCGACGGAACTCCAAATGCACATTTCGCTGGATTAAGTTTGAGGTTGTACCTGCGGAGCCTCTAGAAAAACTTCCTTATGTCTTTAACATGGTCACATTGCTTCCGTGACTTTATGATCACGTCGTCTACATAGACCTCAATTTCCCGATGTATCATATCATGGAACATGGTGGTCATTGCCCTCATATATGTTGCCCATGTGTTCTTCAACCCAAATGGCATGACCCTATAACAATACGTCCCCCAAGGAGTGATGAAGGTCGTCTTTTCCGCATCTTCCTCATCCATTAAAATCTGGTGATAGCCCGCATAACAATCCACGAAGGAACCAATCTCATGTTTGGCATAATTGACAATCAATATATGGATGTTTGGTAGTGGGAAGTTTTCTTTTGGACTCGCCTTATTGAGAGCACGGTAATCAACGCACACTCTGGTCTTTCCATCCTTCTTTGGTACGGGCACAATATTAGCTAACCAGGTGGGATATTGGGTGACCCGGATGACCTTCGCATCAAACTGCTTGGTGACTTCTTCTTTGATTTTTACACTGATATCTATTTTAAATTTCCTCAGCTTCTGCTTGATAGGAGGGCATAAGTGGTCTATGGGCAATTTGTGGACCACCAAATCGGTACTTAAACCCGACATATCATCATATGACCACGTAAAAATATCTTTGTACTCAAGCAGTGCTTTGATTATCTCTTCTCTGAGCAGAGGCTCCAGATGGACGCTTATTTTTGTTTCCCGTACATTTTCCTGATCCCCTAAATTGATCGCCTCTGTGTCGTTCAGATTAGGTTTGGGTTTTTCCTCAAATTGGCTTAATTCTTTACTGATTTCTTCAAAGGCTTCTTCATCATCATATTCCACCTCGTCATCACACTCAATTTATTGTATTATTAATTCGGAGTTAGGTTGGTAATAAAGACTAGGCCGAAGACTCCTCGTGCATGACACATCAATGATACCAGCATAAAAGGAACTGTACAAGAAAGAAAAGAAAGACAAAATAAAGGCTATCAGGAATGGAAAAGAAAGGAGATTGCATTTCATTAAAATTGTAAGATAACAAGGTTTAACTCATCCAAACGGTCGGAACATAGCATCCGAATTACAACCTTGGAAATAATCCAGATTAAACTGAAAGGAAAATCAAAACTAACTACCACGACTCCCTCCGGGTAGGAAGAGGAGTGGCTTCCTAATTATTAAGCTTTGCATGGGCCCCCACGAACTGCACGTCTGCTTTGCTTGGACCTTAGCCTGCCTCCACCACATTCACCTCATCAAACAGCATTTCAAACCTTTCCATCAGCTCCTTGTCGGGTTCCATCATTACAGAATGAAGCATTACCGTTGCTGGGCGCCTCTTAGTACCAGGCCAGACAAAGTAACGGGATAGGTGGGGTATGGGTTTTAGAAGGGTCCATGCTCTCTTTTTCATCTGCTTAGCTCGCCTTATGTCAGCAGTAGTGGGCTTAAAGCCTAAACCAAAAATGTCCAAGTTTCCAGGAAGAGATACCGGCTGTATGATGCCCTGTAACGAGGCACCCAAGCCTTTTCCAGGTAAGAATCCATTCTTTATCATTTCTGAAGCCACCATAATAGACGCAACATCTACTCTGGGCCTAGGAATACATTCTCCTTCCGGAATTTTGGCAACTAACACTGTGTCCAAGACTTGGTAAACCCATGGACCTTTGTCGTTCTCAACTTCATCGAAAGGCATAATGGTATTACACGAACTATCCTCCCCATGCACCACAATTTCCTGCCGGTCCCATTCAAATTTGACCATCTGGTGCAAGGTAGATGGCACAGCTTTTACGGCATGAATCCAGGGCCGACCCAATAAGAGATTGTAAGAAACTGCCACGTCGAGCACTTGGAACTCCATTGTGAATTCAACCGGTCCTATTGTCAGTTCTAACACGATGTCCCCAACCGTGTCCTTTCCTCCTCCATCAAATCCTCGCACGCAGATGATATTCTTCTAGATTCTCTCACTGTCCACTTTTAACTTTTCCAGGGTGGAGAGAGGGCAAATGTTTGAGCTGGACCCGTTGTCAATCAATACTCGAGTAACCACAGAGTCTTCACATTTCACTGTGAGGTAAAGTGCCCTATTATGCTCAGTACCTTCCAAAGGCAACTCATCATCAAAAAATGTAACCCTGTTGACCTCGAAAATCTTGTTCGCTATTTCCTCTAGAAGATTTACAAAGATCTTATCTGAACATGAGCTTCATTCAGAATCTTCATCAACGCCCGGCGATGCTCGTCCGAATGAATCAATAGAGACAGCAATGAAATCTACGCTGGGGTTTTCCTTAACTGTTCTACAATGGAATAATCTTGTGCCTTCATCTTCTTTAAGAATTCTTCAGTCTCTTCTTCAGTTACGGCCCTTTTTACTGGTGCTGGATTGTCTTTGACTGCTTTAACCTTTCTCAGCTCTTCAGGGGCAAATCATCTCCCTGAACGAGTCAGTCCATGGGTTTCACAAACTTCTTCTTTAACTTTCTTCCCCTTGTATGTCACAGTCACTTGGTCATAGTTCCATGGGACGGCCTTTTCACTGATCACTGGTAACTGAGTCACCGGTTTGATGATAACCGGCTTTGCGCGAGCGCCCTTTACAATCACAACGGGCTTAGCAACTGCTCCTGGTACTTTAACTGGTTCCTGTTTTACTGTTATCGCTGGTTTGCTGACTGTCTATTCTACTGTGACCAATGCCTTCCCACTGATTAATTTCTCATTTGCTTTGTTCTCACTGGCCCTGATCATCATTACGGTTTGTGAAGGCTTCTTGCACTCCCCTTTTTGCACTAACTCAACCATTTGAGTCTCATGATTGGTGGGTAATGGATTCTGAGTGATATTAGGCATCTCCGGAGCCTGTACTTCAATTCGGCGGGTATCAATGAGCTCCTGGATGGCCATTTTCAAATGCCAGCATTTCTCTGTATCATGCCCCGGAGCACCTGAGCAATACTCGCAATTCACCGAATGGTCCAGGTTCCTTGGGGGAGGATTTGGTATTTTGGGTTCAATCGGGCTTAACATGCCCAACTGTCTCAATCTGTGGTATAAGCTAGTGTAATATTCTCCCAATAGTGTGAAAGTTTTCTTCTTCTGCAGCATGTCATTCTTGGAAGCAAGGTTGGGTCGAAAACCAGATCCGGTGGGGTTTTTGTAGGCTCTTGGAGGTGGGTAGGCATTTTGAGTGTGGTAAGTATTTTGTGGGGTGAGTGCATGCAACGACGCTTGAGGTTGAGGGTATGTTTGGGCGTGGTGGACGGAGAAATGGGGGGTGGGGGTGGATAGTAGTGTTATGGCGGGTCATATGGGTTGTGTGGGTAGGTTTGGGGATGGGGGCGTGGTTGGTGATAATATGGTGATGGACCCCTGGACCATGCTCTCGATTCCACTACTATAACATCTTCCTTTTTCTTCTTGCCCAATACCCCTCCAATGCCGCTCTGAATGGCCTGGGTAATTGCTTTAATCGCCGAATAGCTCATAATTTTGTTAGTCTTGAGACCCTCTTCCACCATGCTTCCCATTTTCACTACCTCATTAAAAGTTTCCCAACTGCCGACCCAAGATAACCATAATAAGTAGGCTCTAAAGCATGTATAAAATAATCGACCATCTCACCTTCCTTCATTGGAGGATCAACTCTGGTGGCCTGTTCTCTCCACCGAAAACCGTATTCTCTGAAGCTTTCCCCTGGCTTCTTCTCAATTTTGGTCAATGACAGCCGGTCCGGGACAATCTCTAAGTTATACTGAAAATGGCCTACGAATGCCTGGGCCAAATCATCCCATGTGTACCATCGAGCATGATCTTGCCGCGTGTACCATTCCAAAGCAGCACCACTAAGACTTTGACTAAAGTATGCCATTAATAACTCATCCCTTCCCCCAGCACCTCTCATCTTGCTGCAAAATCCCCGCAGATGGGCTACTGGGTCACCTGTCCGTCATACAGATCAAACTTTGGTAATTTGAATCCCGTAGGCAATTGGACGTCAGGAAACAAGCACAAGTCCTTGTAAGCGACACTCACCTGTCCTCATAGACCTTGCATATTTCTGAACGATTGTTCCAAGATTTTTACCTTTCGTATCATTTCTTCCTGCTCAAGGTTTTTAGGAGGCTTCTCTTCTTCAGCTGAGATATCAAGACAAGGAGTGTAAGGATATGGTTCTAGCAGTTTGAAGGTGGGTTCCGGTGGGTTCCGGTGGGTAATAGTGGGTTTCCTGGGTTTGAAACAGGGGTTCACTAGAAGATCTCTGTAATATGGCGGGTGGAGGAGCCACAAACACGGGAGTGGTTGGAGGTGGAGGGCATGGGATTTTTTTGGGTGGTAGGGGTGGTGGTGTTTGGGAAGTAGTTGTGTAGTATTGCTGGTAGGTGGGGTAGGCCGGAGTGGAGTTCACTGTAGGAGGATCTTGTGGCTGAGCTAATGGTGGGATGTAGGCAGGGTTAGCAGGATAAGCTGGTAGTGGGTGTCCCTTTGCCAAGCCTGGTACATTTCGGCATCTGTTGCTTCAATTTATACATCTCCTCTTTCATGGCGTTGACATCCACAACTTCTTCCTCCCTAGACGGGTCGACGATGCTCGCTTCTAACTCTTGGTTGACCATTTTTTATTTATCTTTAGAACGGGTGTTGTATGGGTGGGTTGCCAGAATGCTAGTCAACTGAACCACTTGCCTGAACTCATCATCAACAACAATGTTGTTAGCGGTTAGGGCATTAACAGATAGATAACCACACGTTTGGGGAATGAATGCACCTAGGCAGTTAATGGTTTATATTATGCATTTTCTCGACCGCTTGTATCATCCCGGCTTTATTTATTCTTGTATATGACGTCTTTCTTTTATTCTTGCCTTTGTTTCTTTGTTTTTGTTTTACCATTGGCTCGCCGTTGTGGATTTTCTTATCATCTTGTTTCTCTCTCGTTTTCTTTGTTTTTCCGCTCTTTTTTCATTGTATTTTCTCTTTTCATATGGCTATGGTCAGATCCTATGGAGATTGCCTATGCATCATGACGCCGCATGAATTAGACCAAGCGTAGTTCTTGTCAATAAATGTAAAATTAAATGCAAGAAATAAAGAACAATTTTTGGGAATTTTTGGATTTTCATTAATGACAACTGTGATTACAAAACTACCAGATGATTTGTTTTTCATTTCCAAAAAAGAAAAGTACAAAACGGACTTAAAAACAAAGTATATACTCGATTTAACCTAGGAGTACATCAAAGCGTCAAACCCTGGGACCCGCGAGGCATCATTCGGCATCGCCGCGGGCCTGCACGCAAGACCCCTTTGTAACTGCTCCAAATCCTTCATGACCTATCGAACAAATATCATCACTGACGCAAAGAAAGTGGTACGACCCATCCGTTCACCGTCCCGGCATCTCTTGACGATATAGTGTGCAATGCTTCGGATCCTTTCCCTGATTTGGCCCTTTTCTTGGAGAAGCCGAATTATTTGTTGGGTACGGGCTTCTAGTACCTGGGAATCCTGGAGGTGAAGATCTTGTAGCAATTTTATTTCCCTTTGCATATCAGCGATCAACTCATAACAACGGCCCCTCTCGGCCTGAAATTCTTTATCTCGTCGGGCCGTTTTTTCTTCTAGAGTATTCGTTTTTCTCCTCATGTTGGCGATGGTTCCCTCGTAATCTCTTTTCAATTATTGTACAAACTGGGCTCTTTCCGCAGTCTTCTTGGCCCACTGTGCCCGAAGCCTTGCCATGTTTCCCTCGGACTTTTCTAATTCTTCTTGGCAGTCCGAGATTTGTCTCCTTAACCCTTTGATCAACCTTTCATCAAATGGACTTATTTCTTGGTTCCTGGCATCTATTTTCATTTGCTTAATTTGGGCTTTAAGTGTTTCGTTCTCCTGAGCTAATTTATTTTTATCACCCTCATCGGCTGCAACCTGTACACTCTTGTCAAATTGGAGGTCCCAAACCTGCTGCTCCAACTGTCCTATTCTAGCTCGGTACTCCTTTTCCTTTACTTGCCAATCCCATTGAACCTGGACCCCATCAGTAAATTATTGCACGTGCGGTCTTTTAGTGGGTCTCTCTGGGATTTGGCAACTTTTGCCAAACCACGTCAGATACTTGGGATCTACCTCGCCTCTAGCTTGGTCCAGTATTATGGTTTTAGGCTCGAGAAACCGACACTCATTCCATATCTTTCGGATTCTGCCTTCAGGAAATGCAACCTTCGGGCCTAACTCAATGACTTGCTCACTCAGGTCTTTATCACTGTGTACCGTCTGGAATCTCCCAAGTTGTCGCAAAACCCAGTAAGGAGCATAAGGCTGTATGCTTCGGATACCCATCAGAAGGATATAGGGGACCTCTGCTGACATGTAGACAACTTCAGTAGCGGGGAGCCACCCATAAGCCCACTCAATCTTATCTGTTGTCAATGATCTCAAGCATGACAACCAGGCCTCAACACCCTCAGGAAATTCAATGCCTGTGACCCGGGTTTCAAATTCATTGATACAACTAAGCCCGGTTAACCCAAAATTCATATACCCCCTATGGTGACATAGATGCTCTTGAATCCACATTTGTAGTAAGAGATTACATCCCTGAAAGAATTTCTCACCCTTTCGGCATTTGGTTAAAGCGCAATACATCTCTGCTACGATCAAAGGAACCACCGTGCTAGTAGGTTTCTTCGTAGCCACATCCAACATCTCTACTAGCCCGAGGTCTATGTGTCCGTCTTTCCTTGGGCAAACCACAATTCCTAGAAAAGCCACCATGAATGCTAACCCCCGCTGGGCCTCCCATTTGTCTTTGTTTCCAGCGTGAGTCAGGCCGGTGTTGGGCTCTTCAAAGCCTTTTGGGTTTCCATACCGATGATAGAGGAAGTGCAAAGTGCAACACCCTTCTGCTAGATACGGGTCTTGGATATCCCGATTGATGTTTAACAAATCTAAGAATCTGTGGAGTGTGACCGATCTTGGTGCTAAGGGATATCTACTTCTCAGGTTCCCGTTAAGGCCTGCATACCCTACCATCTCTTCTAATGTCGGTGTGAGTTCAAATATGAGAATTGGAAGACATTACGTATTGGGTCCCATAACGGTATCAATGCTTCAATAATATCCTTTCTCGGCTTTATGCTCATGAGTCCAACAAGGCCGCCCAAAATTTTAACCACCATTTCCTTACTTCCAGTTCCTAGGTCGTCCTACCACATATGGAGCTTTAGGGGTATCTCGCTCAGGACTGAGAAAGTTTTGATGTTGTTTGAATTCATCCTGCACATTTATTTAGAGGGGATTTAATGACTAAGGGGAAAAGTGACTATTTTTGCAAAAAAAAAAAAATTAGGAAAACAAAACAGAATATTTTGTTTGAGAAAAATAAAGATTTGGTCTTGCGGATACAGCCTTTCAGCACTTCCGAGGGGGAGATTTTAAGGTTGTGCCTGCAACTGTTTTAAAAAGACTCAGAGTGCCTGTTCTTTGCAAAAACAGTCTTCCGGCGTCCTTTTGGGGACATTCGGCTTATTTTTAGACAAGAATGGCATCACCCGACTTATTGTATAGAAATTAAAATTTTGGTATTTTTGGCTATTGTTGCAAAAGGGGTGGTTGGACCCGATGAGGGTTGCCTACGTATCTCACATCCGGTGAGAATCAAACCAGCGTAGTTCGGGCAGATTGGATACAGTTGAGAATTAAACAAAAACAACTAATTTAGAGAAAACATATTTTTTCATCTTTTCCTTGCAAATGAGACATGCAAACTCTTTTTGGATTTACTTTTTCCTCTTTTGTTGATTTTTGATTTTTTTTTTTGTAAAATGATAAAAATGCAAAATCTTTTGGATTTTTCATATTTTTTCTTTTTTGGTATTTTTCTTAATAAAAATTAAAAAAATGTAACAAAACAAAACTGGGCCCTACTTGTTTTATTTTCACACCTCACCCTCTCTTTTTTCTCTTTTTCTTTTTCTCTTTCTTTTTTTTCATTGTTTTTTTTTATTTTCCCTCAGCTATCATTGGTTCGCCAAATGACCCTTTTACCCTTGAATAAATGCAACATGAAGCACATAGGATGCATCAAGATGGTCTAATATTTTGGGTACACCTGTCCTAGACGGACCCAACCCCTGTGTTGAGTCCCCTAAGTCAAATGCAAATGATGCAAACAAGCATACCTACTAGGGATCCGGCATGAGGTTTTGTTCTTCTAGGTTTAAACTCTAGGTTTATTGGTCTAGACCTGGCTTACTCGAGCGGACAACTTGGGCCGAGGGGGAGGCAGCGTACCGGGGATACAAAAGCTCCGCCGGCTTAGCAACTTATCCAAACCTCGTTCTAAATGGGAAAAGACTCTAAACAGAAGAGAAGCTACACGAAGTGCACCCTTCTCCATGATGTAGAAGACTCAAAGAGAGGAAGGTATTCGTAACAGTTTATATACAATTCAACAAATATCAAAGCGGTAAAATAATTAGCACATAAGGCATGAAACATGTAGGAAAATCAGATAAAGCTAAATAGAACAATTTAACTAAGCTTGAATTATGAACCCTAAACAAAAGTTCTGGGTCTTTATCCCTAGCAGAGTCGCCAGAGCTTTCACACCTCATTTTTCGCTACTACACCCCGTGAAGGGTATAATAAAAGGAGTTTTTTCAATTAAAGGACAATCAAAATGGGATTCGTTTATTAAGAGATTTAGAGTCGCCACTTGGGAGATTTATGGTGTCCCAAGTCACCGGTTGGAATCTCGAATCGAGGAACGGGTTTGACTCTGCTTAATAGTCGCGAACCAGAAATCCGGGTAAGGAATTCTGTTAACCCGGGAGAAGGGGTTAGGCACTCCCGAGTTCCGTGGTTCTAGCACGATCGCTCAACTTCTATATTTGGATAAAAATAAAATTTTAATACATGTTATCCTATTGTGCAACTTTTAAAAAAAATTGCTTACCACTTTTAATTAAATTTTTAAGAAGTTGAACGTCGTTTAAAATATGTTTTTGGATCACGTCACATGAAATACACCCGGATCTTCGACACATTTTGTTCAACATTTTGGGATTTGGATTTGGGTCACATGAAATGGACACCCGAATTTAGAGAACGCGCCTAAAGCGACTAACGTGTTATTAACTTTGCGGGAGGCCATGAAAATTCGCTAAATGGCATGTCCCGAATTCTAAGTATTTTAATATAGGTATTTAAAGAGGGCCGCACAATTTATGATTTTATTTGGTGCGGCGCACCTCAATTTATTTTAAAGGCCAACCTAAAAGAACTACGATTTTCTATTAAAGATTGTCTCTAAAAGGGCCATAATTAATTAGCATCATTAATTACTATTATTAGAAAACCTTTTGCGGAATTCGAGCTTCAAACTCAGGTCCACACTTGAACAAGAGAAAAACCTCCTAATTCAAATATGCTACCTATCTTGGAAGGCCCAAAACCCGTATTATTATTAAGAAGAGTTTGGTCGGAATTGCGCGAACGCATACTCCAAATTAATTTTAGAATTATGGTCATGTTACGCAAACGTATACACAACCACGGTAATAAATTAAGTGACGCCCAAAATAGTCAATTTGACCTACCAGAAACAAAGTAATCAAGCTACCATTATCAAACAAACGAATTAAAAAGCAATCAATTTGCACAGTAGAAGACACAATGAGCGAAATGTATTGAAAATCTTGAAAAGTAATGGAAGGGACAATTTCAAACCACAAACTTACCAACGAAATGAATGAAATTGCAAAGGATCATATTTGAGAATTACTAACACCTTAAAGAGTATTGTGTTCAAGGTGAAGCTCACTTAGTAAATTGAAGATCTGATACTCTTAGCAAGCTAGTAAGAACCGAAGATTAAACAAACACGCAACAACAATTCTAAAATTGCCTCTGTTTGTGATTTAAAAAAAACAAAAAATAAAAATAAAAATCTAATAGAACATGACACACCTTTATGGTAGAAACAAGTCTCAACGAGCATGGCAGACTATTGTATTCATGGTTAACATATAGTAGTATAAATATTTTCAGTTCAAGAGACAATACGGGAAAGCGAATATCTACATGATAACATAAAATAAAGCAATTCATGTATAAAATGAAATTGATGTTGCTTAACAAAAATAATCTCAAATTCCTTACTTGAGGGATGTTCTTTATTTAGTTGACAGCTCCAAACCGATCGACAAAGAAATCAGCCAACAGTCCAAAATAAAAATGGAAAACTCGACATAAAGAGAAGAACCTCGCCGGAAAGCTCTCTAATCTCAGATCGGAAACCTTGCCGATGACGGAACCTCGACTGGGAACTCGAACCTTCAGGTTTAAGTGAGTTTCACAGTTGTTTCTCAGTTAATTTTTTTGCTTTGTTTTTAAGTGTTTGGTTGGGCTGGTTTGAGGGTTGTTCAAGGTGCAATAATGGTGAAAATATGTTATGGGTTAGTGAGGAAGATGAGTGAAGTTTGGAGTGTTTGATGGAGTTTTGGTGCAGAAACAAGGGTGGTTCATGAAACCTGTTTCAACCTTTCCTCGTCTCTCTGCTTTCTTTGTTCTCCCCAACGCTTCGTTCCCCAGACCCTCCCCTGTTATTTTTCGTCGTTCTTTCCCTCCCTCTGTGTGATATATCTTCACTATCTGTTTGGAGAGAAAGAAAAGGTTAAAACCCTGTGGTCCCCCTCCCAAAAAATGCTATGTACGTGAGTCCAAATTCATTGTGTGTGGGCAGATGGTGAGTGTGTGCATTGGGAGGAATCTTTGTGAGACAAAATTTGTTATCAAGGTTATTTAAACTTGGTAAAAGAAAGAAAAGGAATTTTAAAAAAGAGTAAAATAGGGGAAGGTCACACGTGAATATAGGGGAAAACTACCAAATTCATTTTTATTTTTTAACTTTGCATTTCACGTTCTTTCTTTACTATTTTTACTTTCTTCTTCTTTTGTTTTCTTATTTGTTTTGTTCAATTTTTTTTCTTTTTAACTTTTTGGAAAATAAAAGGTTAAGACTATTATTGTATTTTTCAAAAGGGAAATCTAACTATACAAAGTATCAATCAGCTAAAATAAAGAAAATATTTTTGTAATTTTTAATTTTTAAGATTAAGTAAATAAAAAAAAATTAATAGTCAAAATAGCGATATTAGGCCTACAACCAACATCTAAGCACTAAAAGGTATAAAATTTCGGAGAGTGTTAAAAATTACATGTCTACAATAAGGATCATAGAAGAGATATAGCAGAAGAAACATATAAGAATCACAGTAAAGCATGTTAAAACCCAAAGAAACCCTAGATCCGAAAAGGTGAAAAGTTTAAAAGCAAAGTTTGGAAGGAACCTTTCGAGAAAATGTTTGATACCTTAAGATAAGCACAGATCTAGGACAGATCTAGAGAAATCAGAAGAACCTCGAAAGGTTAGGGTTTCAGAAGAAACCTAGAAGTGAGAAAGGCCTGGAAAACTCGTCGATTTAAGCCGGAGGAGTTAGACTCAGACTCGAATGACCATGATACACCAGAGTAAAGCCAGAGACGACCATGGAACCCTGAATCGAAGGAAACCTGAGTAGAGATCTTCAAGGTCCGGCCTTAAACCTTTAGGAAACCGGTATATAAGAGCACCAGGGGGTGGGTGTAAGATCCCCATAGCTTTGGTGGCCATAGATTCTGGTGGGTCTCCGGTTTGAGACGGAAAGAGGCGGCTAGGGTTTGAGAACCCTCGAGAGAGTTTGAGAGAGTGGAGGGTTTCATAGGCGGCGGTTGGTGAGAAATGAGGTAGGGTAAATGGGTCGTTTGAATTAAAAAGGAAAGGGATGAGGGGAGCCGTTGATCTAAAAGATCAACGATTGGGATTAAACGGGTTAAATGGGGACCGGGTTTGGGTATGATAGGAAAGGGTATGGGTCGGTTTATAATAAAATTGGGTCGTTTGATTAGGGGTGTGATTGGGGGTTAAATTGAGGCTATAATTGAAATTGAAAGGGCTATGTATTAAATAACCAATTTCTCCCCTTTAATTTATATAAAAATAGTTTAAAAATGATTTTAAAACAAATTAAAAGCATTGAACTAATTAATAATATATAAATATTAATCTAAAAATATTGGGAATAATTTTATAATTGTAAAATGCCATTAATCGTAATATAGGCTATAATTGTAACTTTATGCCATTTATTTTAAAAATATCAAGTAAATTTGTAAAAATATACAAAAATTACCTTTATTATATTTTGGTGTAAATATGAGGATGGAAATAAATTATACACAAAAATGGTAATTTTAGGAATAATTATGGAATTTTGTACTGCTAAAATAGATAATAAATCGATTTTGCAAACCTTGGAATATTAGGGAAAAATACTAAAACTCTTGGGCATGCGCTTATATGCATACTCATACTATTTTTTTGAGAATATTTTGAGTATATAAAATACACGGGGAAAAATTGGGTATCAACAATGTCAGCGTCCGCTGGCATCATCATTATGCGTATTCTCGAGGTAGGAAATCAACAGTTCTGGCGCTTGGTTTTCCGCGCCGGTTCGAATTCTGCCTCTTTGATTCTGGAGCTTCCCAATCCTTATCAATAGGGGAGAGTTTTAACTTGATCCAAACTTTTGATCATTTACACTCTATCCTTTCTGTGCACACTTCGTTTTCTCGATGTGTTCCTCCTGATCGAGAACCTTCCTTCCCTGTATTCTGCATCTCTTTCTTCATCGCGATCATTTCGAAACCTCGCCGTGGTAGTGAGAGGATCCTGGCAGCTGCTCTGTTGAACATGCCATCACCTTCCGATAGTGGCGGGGCGGAGGAGGAAGAGAAAGAAGATATGAGTCCTCTTACCGTGGAGGCACTGCTGTCACAACGCACCCTATCCCGGAGTGACTTTAATAAGGATTCCCCTGTTCCTGTTCCGGAGTCTTCCAAGTCGTTACAAAATCACTTGAATGGCCTCCGTGTTAAGTACATCATACCGGCACACATGGAGATGATCCCGGCTGGGGAAGATCACGTGGACATTCACAGGCCGGGATATTGCACTTTTTTACGAGTATCCATTATTGATTGGTTACAACCTTCCCCTCTTTCCTTTGGCGGAGGAGTTTTATCGGTTTTACAATGTCTGCCCGGCTCAGCTTATGCCGTATACTCTAAAGGTGCTTCAGCTACTGACTAAGTATGTGGAATTGGCCGGGTGTGAAGTCACCGCCCACCACCTCCTGCAACTGTTCAATGCCTGCTACTTGAGGGGGACCATGGTATATCTACGAGGCCGTGGTACGAGAGGGTTAGTGTTCAATACCTACGACCGGGCGAGTCATGGGTTTTGGCGTAAATATTTTTTTGTTAGGACCGAACACATGGTCTCCAACCCCGTCGGTTTCCCGGAGAGTTGGAATTAAAAACGTAAGTATCCCAACTCATTACATTCTTTGTTTTTTGTGACCATCGCGATACTAACTTTTATATTGCAGCTATGAGTCATTCACCCAGGCCCGTTGCCAACCTCAAGAAATGGGTCGCCGGCATGTTACCTCATATGGAAGAGACCCGCACTTGGCCTATCTTTATACAGTGATATGGCCCCAATGTTTCTTCAGGTAGATTTTCGACTTTTGCGTGTAGAGTTTGCTACTCTAATTACTTACTCCCCTATTTTCTTATGGCGACAGGTCGGGGCGCTTCGAGGAGGAAGAGGGCAGTCTCGATTTCCAAACGGACCGATGTCGCTTCGGATGCTCGAGACATATTGGTTGAGTCTGTTCAAGGGGATCTCTCTCCAGTCCTTTTACAGGGGGCCACCTCCACGACCATGGTTATGTGGGAGCCGACACTGTTGGCGTCGGATTCTCAATTCATGGGTGAACCCTCCGATGGCGAGGAGTCACCGGAGAGAAAGCAGAGAAGGCTTGAGAAAGGCAAGGCGGTGGCAACTGAAGCCAAAGGGAGTGAGGTGCCTTGACCTACGCCCAGGCCTTCGTTCATGGCTGATGCCATTCTCTCAAGGTGATCGGCTCAACAGAGGGGTGCCGTTCCAAGCGTCGGCTCTATGCATGCCGTCGAGGGAGGGTCATCAACCAACGTAAAGGATCCTAGTGACGAAGCGGAGGAGTCGGGCTCCGACATTGCTCAGGGAGATGTCGACGAGTTCGTAAGTGGTCTTACCCATGTGGAGATGACGATGGATGGCTCCGACCATCATATTACTATTCCGGCGGCTTACAATTTGTTGTCGAACAGTGAGCATGCTGCTTCGGCCCTTACCCTGTTGTGTGTTGCCCCCGAGATCAAGGCGCTTAGTGCAGTAGGTGACGCGGAGCTGTCCCGTAGGGTGTCAGGCATGGCTTTGCAGGTATTCTTTTATTCCCTTTCTCCATTCCGTTTATCATCAGAGTGGCTTGAGATGTACTTACTTCTGCTTCTTCTCTTACAGATCCTTGTCTTAGAGGTGGAAAGGGGACGCCGCGAGCAGAAATGGATTGCCCTCTCTTCAAGAAGATATTAAAGAAGTATCGGAGGTACCGCTCTAAGCATCGAGTAGAAGTCGATCAGGGGCAGTCCCAGTCGGGACGTAGAGAAGCTGAGCTGGAGGAGGCGGAGAGCAAGCTGATGAAGGCTGTAGCCCGCAACAGCGATTTGGAAGAGCTCCTCAGGTCAAAAGATGACGAGCTCGAATTGAGCCGTGGGGTGGCAGCGGAGAACGTTGATCTGCAACGGAGGGTGGCGGAGCTGACTGCTGAACTCGACGCCAAGGTAGCGGAGATCAATAGGCTTTCAAGGCCTTCTACTTCTCTCCCCTTTCCCGATCGAATTGCGCGTCATAATGCGCATGAGATGTGGATTTTCGCGCAGGCCAAGCTCGATATTTATAGAGAGCTTAATGCTGCGGGTCGGGCAACTGAGGAAGAGGTCCAGGCACAGAGGGACGAGGCTCGCACCGCTCGCTTCTGAAGATGTGAACCACCTTGACTCCGGCCCCTAGTATGATGATGCTTACCATTCGGGGGGTGATGGGCAATCTTGAAATATATATTTTTGGGTTTTGTATAGTGTATCGGAACCCACTCGCGGGGGCGAATGTAAACATGATTTTTTGTTGTAATATAACTTTCAGTTTTACTGCTTTGTCTGTTTGTCGTAATGCTTAGCCTCCGTAGAGATTCTTTTTTTTGTTCGTCGAATTGTCGTAACGCAGTTCGAATGGGGTTGAACTGATATTGATGGCCTTAATCATAAGGATATTACTTTGATTGTCATCGAAGTAGCACCCGTCGTAGCTCAAACGAGGTCGAGCCAATGTCGATGGTCGTAGCTATTAAGATGTTACTTCGGCTGTCGTTGAAGTAGTATCTGTCGTGGTTCGAACGAGGTCGAACCAATGTCGATGACCTTAGCCATTAAGATGTTACTTCGGCTGTCGTCGAAGTAGTATCCGTTGCGGTTCGAACGAGGTCGAGCCAATATCGATGGCCTTAGCCATTAGGATGTTACTTCGGCTATCGTCGAAGTAGTATCCATCGTGGTTCGAATGAGGTCGAGCCAATATCGATGGCCTTAGCTATTAGGATGTTACTTCGGCTGTCGTCGAAGTAGTATCCGTCGTGGTTCGAACGAGGTCAAGCCAGTGTCGATGACCTTAGCCATTAGAATGTTACTTCGGCTGTTGTCAAAGTAGTATCCGTCGTGGTTCGAATGAGGTCGAGCCAATGTCGATGGCCTTAGCCATTAGGATGTTACTTTGGCTATCATCGAAGTAGTATCCGTCGTGATTCGAACGAGGTCGAGCCAATATCGATGGCCTTAGCCATTAGGATGTTACTTCGGCTGTCATCGAAGTAGTATTCGTCATGGTTCGAACGAGGTCGAGCCAATGTAGATGGCCTTAGCCATTAGGATGTTACTTCGGCTATCATCGAAGTAGTATCCGCCGTGGTTCGAAAGAGGTCGAGCCAATGTCGATGGCCTTAGCCATTAGGATATTACTTCGACTGTCGTCGAAGTAGTATCCGCCGTAGTTCGAACGAGGTCGAACCAATGTCGATTACTTCCTGTTTGTGTAATGGAGATTTCGTTCAGTCGATGGAGAATTTTGTTCATACAATGGAGAATTCCGTTTATACAATGGAGAATTCTGTTTATACAATGGAAAATAATAGAGAAACCTATGGTAGTCCCTTCACTATGTTGGACCACTG
>MU751944.1:11761-27492 GCA_026770625.1 Nicotiana glauca | reverse complement strand
GGGGGGGGGACAACACTTGATTTCCACGGTTGTTATGAATATTTGTCCATATCTATTCCTTTGATCACAGGTGGAACTCCGGGGATTTGTTCTATGCGTTCGTTCCGTTCCTTGAGTTGTTTCTGCAGAGCTAGTACTAAATTTTTCAAATGAGAGTTAGTTGAATTACCTTGTTCTCCTCCCTGTGATTCATTGGGGGTTCCTCCATTTCCAGAATGAACAAGCCCAGAGCAGGGATTTTTCAACGTGTCGTTATTAGGTGTAGTTGTGGGCGATGCAGTAGGTAATAGATTGACTAGGGCCTGAAGAGCTTTGTTAACTCGTGCATCAATTATTCTTTGTAAAACTTCCTCTGCCCTTTCGGAATGTTCAGATTACTCTTGTCCACCGAAATGGATCTCAGGAGTGCCTTCACGAGATTGCCGTGGTGAATCATGCGGGGAAAGGGCCAGGTTGATGTTTTGTAAATTTTCCTGGCATTGTTGGATTTGATTTTCTTGGTTTCCTAAGATGTTGTCAGTGCTGTTTACCATAGTAGATAAAAGTTGATTATCAGATTCANCAGTGTTATCTCAATAGTATTTCATGTCCTTACAGATGTTGAGACCTTCTCCTTTTATAGTTGATTCTAGGAGAATGTGTAATGCCTTTGTCTTAATGAGGAAGTTATGAGCAATAAATGATATTAAAAGAAACGTTACTCAATAATTCATATTAAATACAAATTCCCTAACGTATTGGGCATTTAATATTGAATTTGGCCTCTTCTGCGTTGTCAGGTTCATTTCTCTAATTCCTTTTGATCTTTGGGATTTAAATGATTCGAACAGGTATAGGACTCGTGCTATTTGAGTAACGACTCATGTCTCTTTAAGTTTCTTCTCTCCCGTATCTGTTGTTGCCTGTGCCTCTTGATTGATTATCATACTTTGACCATTTGACCAGTACATGTGTCATGACACGTCATCTTCAATATATAAATTCAGTTTTTTTCCAATACACACTGTAGGCTCTTCATCTGGCAAGTCACCTGCAGTTAGTGGTAGTGAACGTGTAGCTGACAGACCTTGCTTATCATCTTCCCAAACTTTTTTAGCAAAAAATGGTGCCTGGTAAAAAACGTGCATTGTATAGGTCCCTTCCAAAAACTTTCCGATTTTGCTAGTTGATCTGCTAATCTATTTTGTTCTCTGTACGCATGGCTAACTATCGGATCATGGAGCGTCCACAGCAACTGCCAGCAATCAGTTAATAGATTAGCAAAGTTTAAATTATCACCATGTAATAGTGTAATTACCTCTTTGACGTCAATTTCCACGTGGATTGGCATTAGGTTATGAAGTTTAGCCAATGTAAGCTCATGTAGTAATGCATATATTTATATCGTAATAATAGATTGATGGGGCATGTTTCCTGAAAACCTTATAATTCAGTCCCCATTGTGATTTTTAATTATTCCTCCAATGTCATTTTTATTGAGATTTGACGAGTGTGCCCCATCCGTATTTAGTTTATATTTGTTAGGTTTTGGTGGTATCCATTTTAGAGGAAACCTTATACGTCGTTGTAATTTTATGATTTGAAGATGCTAGATAGCAGAATTAAGTAGCTTGTTGTGTAGTAAAATTGATGCTAACGGATTTATGTAATCGTTCATAATTTTTTTGTTTCTAGTTGTCCAAATGTTCCATAAGCTTAATGGCAAATAAGTATATGGATGTATATTATGTAGGAATTTTTGTTGTTTGTAGCTAATTAAAGGTCGAAGCCATTCTTGTGGAGCACTAAAATTAATTAAAGTATATATATGACGTTCCATTCCTAGGTTATTCCAGTATATTTAAGCATTTACACAAGTTAAAAATATATGATTTGCCGATTCATCAGTTTCATGACAGTAACATTATGCATTTGTGATAATGTTAAGATGTTTCAGAAATTGAAATATTGGTAGTCTATTATGGTTAAGTAAGTAAATGAAGTACTTAATTTTGAGATGTATAGGAAGGTTCCATATCCCTGTGAATTTATAAATTATATTATGGCCGTCATTGGAATTATTTTCCAAGGCTTTGTACTTTGATTTGACAGTTAATTTACCATTAGTAGTTAAACCCTAGTAAATGCTATCAGCTTTATTATTATATGCAGAAATGTATGGTGTTCTCATAAGGTTTTTTATATCATCTGTAAGTTCAAAAAGCAATAGATCCCATTTTCAATCATTAGAATCATATATGCAGTTAATTTTTATTGTTTGATGTTCCAAAGGTATTGGGCCACTTATTAGTGAACGAATAGTTATCCCATTTTTTACCCAACAGTCATTCCAAAAATTAACGTGTGCACCTATTCCTATTTGCCATTGTAAATCTATTTGGCAGTGTTCCCAACCCTTTAGTATGTTACGTCAAGTTGTGGAATAATGTGTAGATGATGAAATATGTAGGAATTTATTAATTAATATCATAGTCCAAAGATTTTTGGGGGTTGGGGGAGGGGGGATGAAATGCTCTCTATGGGCTTGCTAGTAATGCATTGTTCTTTTGACGAAGGCATTAGATTCCTAAGCCTCCTATTTCTCGAGGTGTAGTAATTTTCTTCCATTTTAAAAGGTGCAGTTTCTTTCTTGTTGTGGTTGTTCCCCATAGAAAATTGCATTGGTACTGTTCCATTTTCTCAAGAATGGTTGTTGGAATATAAATTTCTTGCATTATATGATTTGGCAAATTGTTGAGAGTTGATTTAATTAAAGTAGCTCGTCCTGCCATAGTTAGGAAGTTAGTTTCCCATCCCGCTAGTCTAGATGTGAAGTTATCTAATAAGAATTGAAAGTCTGTCCTTTTTTGGTGTGATTGGAAGATTGAAAATCCTAAGTACTTACCAATATTGTTCCCTTCTTTGATTTGGAAGTAATTCAGAACCATGTTCTTATCATTTGTTGTACAATTATTCGAGACAAATAATTTTAATTTTTCAAAGTTTATTCCTTGTCCTGAATACTTGCTGAAATGATTTATCACATCTATTACTGCATTACAACTTTTAGTAGTTATTTTTGAGAAAAGTATGATATTATCTGGGAAAAAAAAGATGTTAGAGTTTTGGTCCCTTTTTTGCAATATTGATGGGTTGCCATTGTAAATAATCAACAGATAAGGTAATACATCTTGAAAACATTTTTATACACATAATGAATAACTATGGTGACAAAGGATCGCCTTTGTGAATCCCTCTTGAAGGTGTGAAATAAGGAGTACGTGAACCATTAATGAGAATAAAAGTGGAAGTAGTAGTATGTCACGACCCTAAAATCGACCCGGTCGTGATGGCGCCTATCGTGAAATTAGGCCAGCCGACATAAATCCAAATCCAACCAGAATCCAATAAAAGTCATTTCTAACCCATTAATTAACGAAATATCTCACAATATAAGTTTAAATAGCCAGTGCGGAAGAAAATAACACAAGCCCGACATCGTGGTGTCACCAGTCATGAGCAACTACAATCTTGTCTAAGTACAAGAAAGGCTAACATAGTTTAGAAATGAAAATACTAAGACAGTCTAAGTAAGGTAAGAAGGAGAAATGCAAGGTTCCGATGCCAAACAGCTACCTAGCCAACTCCGGTGACCTGCTGGAAGACTGATCAATACTCACTATCGAGTCCCGAGACTCATAAATCTACACACAAAGTGCACGGAGTAATGTGAGTACGCCAACCCAGTAAGTAATAAAAGTAAAAGCAGCTGAGCAGTAAGAAAATAGATAATTCCGCGTCATAACACTACAGCAAAACAGTATATGCCCAAAATAATCCAGAAATCAATTAACTCGTAAAAACAACTCAGTTTCAGTAAAACATTTTTCATTTAAAAACATCTTTCAATAGTTTCAACAAGTTGTGAAACATTGATGTAAAAATAATAAGAATGTAAACAGCCCCTCGGGCAAGACATGTACAATAACCTCCCCTCGGGCAAAAATATAACAAAACCAGCCCCTCGGGCAACCACATAATCAAGATCAGCCCCTCGGGCAAGACATGTACCATATCCGCCCCTGGGCAAAAATATCAACAGAACCAGCCCCTCGGGCTACTCATAATCACTCATAATCAGCCCCTCGGGCAACATCACATCACACACTGGGTACCCACGCTCACTGGGGGTGTTCAGACTCCGGAGGGGCTCCTACAGCCCAAGCGCTATCACAAGCCATCTCGTGGCATACAAAATTAGGCCCTCGATCTATCATATATCACAATCAGTACAACATATTGCGACGTGCAGTCCGATCCCATTATATCGTCACAACACAGGCCCTCGGCCTCATTCAGTCAGAAATATCTCAAGCCACTCGGGCTAACAACAAAACATGTGCTTGGCCCAAAATATCATTTATAGAATCAAAATGGAGTAAATAGAACCTAGTTATGAAATCAGTAAAACACAACATGACTTAGTACAGTTATTAAATCAAAACAGCGAGGGATTTCAATAAAGGAAGCCCCAAAGGGTCCAAACAGTCGGCACAAGGCCCAAATATGGCATCCTCCCCAAAACATGGTAATACTTTCCAAAACACAATAGTATCAAATAATTTTCAATCAAATACGCGACTTAATAGTCGTACGGGATGGACAAAGTCACAATCCCCAATGGTGCACGGTCCCACGCTCACCATCCAGCGTGTGCGTCACCTCGAAGTTGTGAAACAATGTGAAATCTGGGGTTTCATACCCTCAGGACAATATTTACAATCATTGCTCACCTCAAACCGGCCCAAACTCTAGCCCGTGATGCCCTTGACTCTCGAACCGGCCTCCAAAAGCTCCGAATCTAACCAAAATCAATATATTATCAACAACATACGCTAAAGGAATAAATCCCAAGCGAAAATAATTAAATTAACTCAAAAATTCCAAAATTGGCCGAACCCGACCCCGGGCCCACGTCTCGAAATTCGATAAAAATTATATCACTAGAATTCTTATCCTCCCACGAGTCTATACATACCAAGAATCAAAATCGGACCTCAAATGGCCCCTTAATTCCCCAATGAAAACTCTCCAATTCAAGCCCTAATTCTTCAATTTTAACCCTTAAATTCCAATAACTTCATGTCTAATCAGTTAGAAATCACCATAGAATCGAGTATTGAGTTAAAAAAATCTTACCTCCAAGCATTACCCCTTGAATCCCTCTTCAAATCCTCTCAAAAATCTCCAATCCCATCTAAAAAATGGTGAAACAAGGCTGAAAATAGTGAAGGGGAACTTATATACTTTCTGCCCAACGATTTCTGCACCTACGGATAAATTATCACACCTGCGGACAAATTATCGCACTTGCGGTCAACTTAACTGCATATGCGGTTTTTCATTAAAATCCTCAGACGCCGCACCTGTGACCCAGGTCTCACACCTGCGCGGCTCGCAGATGCGGTCTAGACTCGATCTTACAATCCTTGTTGCTTCTATGGTCTACTTTCTGCTTCTGCGGCTCGCACCTGCGGTCCCCAATTCACAGGTGCGGTTATGACAGGAACAGCAGCTGAAGCTGCTCAACTTCAATCCCAAACTTTTTGAAAACCTTCTGAATTCATCCCGAGGCCCCCAGAAACTCAAACAAGTATGCCAATAAGTCACATATCACCATTCAAACTCATACCAACCCTCAGAACACTCAAAACAATGTCGAAACACCAAATCACCCTCAGATTCAATCCAAAGGATTCCAAAACTTCTGAATTTCGCAAACGATCAAAAATCCTATCAACCCTCATCCGAATGACCTGAAATTTTGCACATACGTCCCAAATAATACAATGGACCTACTCCAATTTGTGAAATTTTAATCCACCCCGATATCAAAATTTTCACTACCAACTGAAAAATGCCAAATTTTTAATTTCGCCAATTCAAGCCTAAATCTACCACGGACCTCCAAAATTTATTCTGATCATGCTCCTAAGTCCTAAATCACCTAACAAAGCTATCCAAACCATGAAACTCAATTTTGAGACTATTTACCCGCAAGTTAACTTTTGGTTGACTTTACAAACTAAATCACCAACTTATAAAGAGACGAAGTGTCTCATTCCACTCTAAAACCATTCCGAACACAACACAATCAACATGATATGATCAAATACAATTGAACAACATACGGGGAAGCAGAAATGGGGGGAAACGAGACTGCAACTCATGAAGCGACCGGCCGGGTCGTTACTTAGTAACACATGACATGATTAACTTAATCATAAATGTAGGAATGCCAAAGTTGATAAGTGTTTTCCTAATAAATGACCATTCCAGTCGATCAAAGGCCTTTTCAAGTTCATATTTTAGAAGCATGTAACCAGTCTTTCCTTTCCTTTTTGCAAAGTCATTTAAAGCTTCTTGAACTATTATGGCATTATCAGAAGATCGTTTACCCTGTTGAAAGTTAATTTGTTGTAAACTCTGTGCTGATCATTGAATATTTGATCTGTTAAAGTTCTTATTTTTTACATGCATGCTAGAAAATGAGGCCTTTTCTTTGCCTCAATAGGATTAGTAAGATAAGCTTAGCCCGATTTGTGTTGCCTTGGTCCTATGCCTTTGGAAAATTATCCACATGGCTATGAAATTATAAGTCCTCGTGAGACTTTGCCGGCAGCTACACCATAAATACTCTACATGAGGCTGCCATCAAAAGGCATTGTGAGGCGCAGAGGAGTGATTATATAGCCAAAACATATGGGTAACAATACCGATGCTATTGTCCCCATTATTTATACTTTTTCTAATTGTTGTATTTTTATTTTCTTTTATTAATAAAAATATAGTAGCCCTAGGAACTTGCCTAGCGGTTGCAAAAAAAAAAGCTGGTTTATGTTGTTCCTATTATTTTTGAATAATAGGCTTAAGCCTATTAGCTATTATTTTTGTTATAATTTTATAAGTGGTATTACAAAGACTTATTGGTCTATATTGTTGGAGGGTCTGTGCATGCCTTACTTTTGGTATAAGGCATATATAAGTTTGATTTATTAAGGGAGGTATAAGTCTATGATTAAAAATTTTATGGCAAAATTGTTTTACCTTTTTACCTACATCAGGCCAATATTTCTGATAAAAAAAAAAGGGTGAAACCCATTTGGACTAGGTGCTTTATAGGACTAAAGTTGTATAGAACCTGAGTGATTTCATTGTCCTTGAGTGGTTCATCTAAAGCTTGTAAATCCTTAAAATTTAGTAGACATATATCTATTTCAGTGATAATAAGAGATGAGTGATCTATTTCCGTGGTGAAAAGATTCAAGTAGTAATTTAGTATAAGTTCTTGAATTTCATTATGGTCATAACTCCAATTACCTACTGAATCTTTTAGTGAAGTTATCCTATTTCTCCTACGTCTATGTAAAGTAGACACGTGAAAGTATTTCGTGTTGGCGTCTCCTTCATTTAGCCACATTAATCTTGATTTTAACTTCTAAACTCTATTCTAAGAATGCTACTAAATTCATTAGTCAGTTGTGTTTCCAAATTTTGTACGAAAAAACTAGTAGGATAATGTATCGAAGACTATATTCCGGCTAACCTAGCTAGTATTTTCATTTTACGAGGAAAAATATTTCCAAATATAAAGTGATTCCAATTTATGACTACTTCCTGAAATTTTTTAGTTGTTTCCATGAGTGGTTAAGTCTTAGCCCGTGTTTGGTGTACTAATTGAGGAAATTGTGGATGTGATATCCACATAGTTTCAAATCTAATTTTTTTTAATAGTATGTCGTTTGGGCTCTAAAGTTATTAGGAGAGGACAATGGTCAAAATATGTTCTAGGTAAGTGTTGCACTGTAGCCTCGGGTACATATTTAGCCAATCATAATTTGCCAAAAAACGATCAATCTTTCAATAATTGTATGACCATTTCTACGATTATTAGTCCACGTAAAATGACTACCCTGGAATCTAAGTCAATTAACTTTCAATAATTAATGCAATTTGCAAATCTGTCTACTCTATTAACATTAATAAGTAGCCCTCCAAATTTTTTATGTATCCAATTTATTTTTCTCAACAAATATCCAAAGCTTTTTATTATATCACTTAACTATAGTTTTTTAATTATTTAATATTCGAAATTCACCGGCTCAACTAATAAATTAAAGTGAGAAGATTTATTCATTTCACCATATTATTCGGCAGTCACTACTTATCTATAATTGTTATTAGTAACTTATAACACATGTACATTGTGGCCAGTGCAATCGAATTTTATTTTTTCTACCTTATGTTATCAATTTTTTACCCAATACTGAAAATGTACAAATTCAAGGTATGCAATATCCACAGAAAATAACTCTCACAAAAAACATTTTCCTCCGTATCAAACGAATTTAGTAAAGTTGGAGAAACAGAAATATCTAAAACAAAACTTCAGATTCTTAAATTTTTCTTTAGAGAAAACTACCTCGTATGGCCGTTGAAAAAAAAATTAGTCCAAAATTTTGCACCTAACACGAAATGTCCAGTTGGATAAAATTAATATCAAATTGTAGTCCATCGGATAAAACCAACACACAAAACACAAAAGTAAGTTTTGGTACTGACTTTTTTTTATCTTCCCTAGATATTTTTACTTCCCAACACTAAATTGTTTTCTCTTTCTTACGTATCACACTTACTTTTTACTCTTTCTATATTTTTTTACTTTTTTTCTTCAATTCTTTTAATTCTAACACATTTTTTTTCTCTCTCTTACTTTTACATTTTTTAATATTGGATTTAATGATAGACGAAGTGCAGTATATATATTGTATCCTAAGTTCGGAGTGTATCGTTAGTGTATATTGAGCCTATCTCGAGTGTGTTTGCGTATCCAAAGTCTATATATTTGTACCCAAGTGTATTTTGTATCGTGAATGTATAATCTGTCTGAACAATGTATCAAAACTGTATATACATGTATATTTTCGAATATGTAAACATAGTGTATATAAATTATATACACATTTTGTATGTGTAATGTGTGCACACAGTGTATGTGATAACGCGACCCGTCGTCACGTGAGTTACCGTTCCGTTTTTTCCATTTTATGCTTTCTTATGTTTCATTATAGGAGTCTTTGGTGAATGAGTTGAATTGGATTGGTTTTAGATGGAAAAGAGACACTTAGTCTCTTAAAGAAAGACTTGTTTTGGAAAAGTCTACCGGATATTGACTATTGAGTTAGAGGGTTCAGATGTGATTTTCGGTGATTCGGTTAGCTTCGGGGGATAATTTGTGACTTAGGAGTGTGATCTGAATTGATTTTGGAGGTCCGGTGTAGAATTAGGCTTGAATTGGTAAAATTAGTATTTCGGCGAATTTCGGTTGATAGGTAAGATTTTGATCTGAGGGTCGAAACAGAATTCTGAGAGTTGCTGTAGCTTCGTTAGGTGATTTTGGATGTGTGTGCAAAATTTCAGATCATTCAGAGGCGTTTTGGTCGGGTTTTTGATCAAATGCGTATTTTGGAAGTTTTTGAGTAACTTAAACTTGAATTCGATGTGATTGGATAGTTTTAGCGTTGTTAGATATATTTTGATGATTGGAACAAATTTTAATGATGTTTTAGGATGTGTTGGTTCTTTTGGTTGAGGTCCGAGGGGCCTCGGGATGATTTCGGATGGTTAATCGGACAAATTTCGGCCTTTGAGGATTGCAGGTTTTTCCAGCTATGTTTTGCAGAGAATTAATCCTTCACATTCACATAAGGGTCACGCGTTCGCGAAGAAGGATCTTGGGAGGCAGGTGAATTACTCTTCGCGTTCGCGATATGTGGGTCCGCGTTCGCGGATGGGTAGCTAAGTGTGCATCGCATTCGCGAGGCAGTAGCCGTGAACGCGTATAAGGAATTGAGGTTCAGGGGTTTTTGCCTTCGTGTTCGCATGTGTTCATTCGCGTTCACGTAGGTGCCTTGGAGGAAGCTTCACGTTCGCGTGATGTGGGACGCGTCCGCGAAGGGCATTTTTGGCAGATGGAAATTTGAGCTTCGTGAACGCGAGATAGCCCACGCGTTCGCATAGAGGAAAAGGTCACCTGGGCAGAATGGTTTTAATAACATTTCATCCGCGAACCAAATCTTATCTCCACCATTTTTGAGCAACCTTGAGAGCTATTGAACGAAAGTTGAAGGGGATTTCGACTAGGTGTGATTGGAGGTGAGTTCCTTGGCCTAAATACATGAATTAATGGTAGAATCTACATGGAAATTCATCAAAATGGGGTAAAGCTAGGGCTTGAAAATTTGATATTTTAAAGTGGAATTTGAGGAGACAAATAGACTCCGATTTTGGTAATTTTGATATGCATAGACTCGTGGCGAGATAAGGAATCCGGTGATGTTAATTTTTTAATTTTTCGAGAAGTGGGCCCGGGGCTCGAATTTTGCAAATTCGTGATTTTTAATATTTTTTGAGTCTTTTCGATTGGGTTATGTTCCCTTGGCCTATTGTAACGTATTCGTTGTGGTTTTGATCAGATTCGGCGCTCGATGAGGTTGATTTGCGAGGCAAGGGTATAGCGAGCTAGGACTTTGGCCGGCTTGAGGTGAGTAATGGTTATAAATGATGTTCTGAGAGTTTGAAATCCTGGATTTGCACAACATAGTGCTATGTTGAGGTAAGACACACGCTGCATGATGAGTGTGGGGTCCATTACTGCTAGGGATTAGGACTTGGTCCATCTCGTTTGATGATTCTACTATATTTCTGGCTGGAATTTAATTGATATCATTATAGTCTAGGCTAGTTGCCATGTTTGGGGCCTTGTGCCAACCTGTAGAACCCTTAGGGGAAATTGTACGTGACTGACCTCACTTTACCTGTTAAAAATATACCCTCAGTCACATTCTTAACTGCTAAACATAATACGAACTGGCTTAGAAATTGATTAATCCAATTGAGAGTAACGTGTGGGTTGGGAACCCTGTCTTATCTTAGTGTGCCCGATAGGCCAAGTCTATATTGACTGAGAGGGGTTGAGAACCCCATTGTAAGGGTATTTGATATGCTATGATCGGGCTACACGCCGCAACAGTATATATATTTATACGGATCGGACTGCACGCCGCAGCAGTATATTATCGAATCGGGCTGCACGCCGCAGCAGTATATGTACATGGATCGGACTGCACGCCGCAGTAGTATAGCGCTTGGGCTGTAGGAGCTCCTCCGGAGTCTGCACACCCCCATTAAGTGCAGTCAACTACTATTATTATTGGATCGGGCTGTGCACCGCAGCAGTATATATATATATATATATATATATATATATATATATATATATATATATATATATATATATATATATATATATATATATATGGGGATCGGGCTGCACGCCGCAACGATAAAATTATGATTTTGGTTATCGTGAGAAATAAATGAGTTGAGTACTAGCTTAAAGGATTTTTACCGGTCTTCTTCATTTAGCTACTGTCTTAATGTTCTTGCTGTTTTAATATAGAACTACGTAGTGTTTTTACGAGTTTTCTTTCCGTCAGTCATTATTTATTGCTATTACTCACTGAGTCAGAGTACTCACATTACTCCCTGCACCATGTGTGCAGATATAGGTATTCCGAAGGCATAGTAGGGCTTTCTGCTGCTGTTCAGAGTATTACCGGAGTTATCGAGGTAGCTGTATGGCATCCGCAGGACTCGATTTCTCCCCTTATCCTCTTTGCTTTCTGCATTCTAGACTATTCTATATATAAGCTGCTACGGACTTGTATTATAAGCTCTTGACTCGTGACACCAGATCGGTGGGATTTGTAGTGGTATTTTCTTGGTTTCCGCATATGTTATCTACTGTTACAGAGTTATAATCATGTTAATTTGACATTTGAATACTGTTAATTGATAACAAACTCTATATGAGGGATTGTGAGTGTTGGATTGGCTGGGCTTGCCTAGCATTGTGTTAGGCGCCATTACGATCGGGGTTGGGGTCGTGATAAGTTGGTATTAGAGCCTAGGTTACTAGGTCTCGCGAGTCATGAGCCGGTTTAGTAGAGTCTCGCGGATCGGTACAGAGACATCTGTACTTATCCTCGGGAGGCTGCAGAACCTGTTAGGAAAACTTCACATTCTTGAAATTCTGTCGTGCGAACTTGTTGACCCGAGTGCTAAACTTCTCTTTATTCTATTCTCTCACAGATGGTGAGGACACGAGCTACCAGACGTAACGGACGACCACCAGTACCACCTACTGAGGCGACTAGAGGCCGTGGACGTGGTCGTGGTAGAGGTAGAGCAGTAGGGGCAGCACCTGTGGATCCTTTAGTTGCCCCAGCTCAGGACCAGGCTCCAGCAGCACCAGTTCAGGCACCGGCTGTGCCCATTGTGATTCCGGGTCTCCAGGAGACATTGGCCCATATATTGACAGTTTGTATGGGCCTGGCTCAGGTAGTTTCAGCCACCACAGCAGCAACAACTACTTTACAGGCCGGGGGAGGTAATCAGACCCCCACTGCTCGCACACCTGAGCAGGTAGTGCAGGGATTACAGACTCCAGAGGCACCTCCAACTCAGCCAGTGGTACCAGTTCAGGAGTACAGGGTTCCAGTTATGCCCGAGGACAAGCAACGTCGCCTCGAGAGGTTTGGTAGACTCCAGCCTCCGATATTTAGTGGAGATGAGGGCAAGGATGCCTAGGGTTTTCTCGACAGATGTCAGCAGATGCTCCAGACAGCAGGGATTCTTGAGTCCAGTGGTGTGACTTTTACTACATTTCAGTTTACTGGAGCTGCCTTCACCTGGTGGGAGGCGTATGAGCGGCGTAGGTCGGTTGGTGCAGCACCTTTGACCTAGCAGGAGTTCTCCACTCTCTTTTTGGAGAAGTATGTACCTCAGTCCCACAGAGAGGAACTGCGCAGACAGTTTGAGGGGCTACGACAGGGAGATATGTCAGTGACAATATGAGATGAAATTTTCTAAGTTGTCTCGGCATGCAGTTTGGTTGGTTCCGACGAACCGTGAGCGTATCCGGAGGTTTGTTGATGGTCTCCACTATCCTCTTTGTATTCTTATGACTAGAGAGAGAGAGAGTGTTGGGTGCTTCATTTGAGGAGTTGGTGGATATAGCTCGAGATATTGAGTTGGTTTGCCTGCAGGATTGAGATGAGAGGGAGGCCAAGAGGCCTCGAGGTTCTGGTAGTCACAGTGGTGCTCCTTCGAGGGGCCAGTTCCAGCAGGGTCGGGGTCGTTCTTTCACACCCGCTCAGTCAGCTCGACCTCAGTATCGAGGAGGATCTTCAGGTTGGGGTCATCAGAGTTCTCAGCAGAGTCAGCCATTTCTCAGCGCTCTTCCAGCACAGAGTTCGTCTCGTTCTCCATCTGTTCAGGGTTCTTCCAGGCCGAGTGCATCAGCTAGCCACTCTGGTGTGAGGGGTTCCCTTCAGTCCCAGTTCCCAGCACCCGGGAGTTGCTATGAGTGTGGAGAGTTCAGGCATATGTGGAGGGAGTGTCCTCGTCGTGCTGCTACTCATCTCGGCAGAGGGGTCAGCCCTCATCTTCTGGTACAATTTCTTCAACACCCGCCCCGCCAGCTAGGGGTGAGGGTCAGGTAGCCTAGGGTCGCCCAGAGGGGGAGGCCGATCGAGCGGTGGTCAGGCTCGCTTTTACGCTCTTTAGGGCAGGACATATACTATTGCCTTGGATGCTGTTATCACATGTATTATTTCAGTCTGCCACAGGGATGCCTCAGCCTTATTTGATCCCGATTCCACCTATTCCTATGTATCTTCATATTTTGCTTATCATTTAGGTACGACCCGAGAGTGTCTTGCTTTACTTGTTCATCTATCTACCTCGGTGGGCGATACCATTATTTGTAGAACATGTATATTATTGCGACCAAAACACTCACGCAAATGTACGCGATCGACAAGTAATATAGTAGTAAGTAAAATATTGTTCCCACGAGGAATTGTGATCAACTCATCGACTGATGCAGACTTAAACAATTATCAATTCAAGCTAATTTATCACAAAATACATAAATAACCAATTTACAATTTAACTAAAAATCAAACAATAATACAACACACAATTACTACGACAATTACGCAAGATTCTGATAACAACTTTTATAAAAGATATTCTAGGGTCATGGGCTTGCTAGAGACCATGCCAAGTTCTTAACTTAAGATTGATTTATTGAATTATCCGGGTTATTGATTATAGGGTTGATAACACCCATAAGAATCTGTCGAATTCTTATGTGCCTATTCAAGTTAAATTAATACCTATATGTCTATGGTATTAATATTAACAAGAATACATTTACAATTCCTATTTTTCAACCAAACAAGGCAATTAAGTATATGTCTATCTTAATCGTAAATCTTTCGCCTGATGCCCAGGATTCAGATCTTGTTCTATTTGATTCTATTTGCAATCAAGAATTTCCTTTTTCATGTTTAATTCAAGATTCGTAAATAGTATTTCACTGTTAGCTACGCAGTAAAATAAATAAAAGCAGAATCAAATAAATAACCCATAACGATAAATTCAAGATCTTCAATCTAAGCTTCAAATAACATAATCATCTAATACCCACGACCCCAGAATATTTGGGTTTTTTAGCTACTCATACTCATACAAATATCAACAATAAAAGTTTTAAACATAATATAAGTAAATACACGGATAAGGTTTAGAAAAACTCTTTCAATCCTTGCTCTAAGATGATGTTCCTCTCCAAGATGAGTCTTCTCCTTCTTTTCCTCTCTAAAAATCTGGTCTGATCTCCCTCAATAATGGAGGCTTCTGCCTTTTTTAATTGTGTAAGAAGGGATTTCGACAATTATGCCCTTTTTAGTCCGAAATGGAATATTTTTGCGATTTTTTTACACACCCGCATCGCGCCCCGCTCCGCGTACTTGTATTGACAAAACCTGAGGAAGAATGCAAATAAAACTGAAGCAGCTAACAAAAATACACTACCGTATCGCGCCCCGAGGCGCGGTAGTGCAATTTTTTGCGCTGCTTCATTTTTTTCATTTTTTTGGCTCTCCGGACTTGCGTTCTGACCCCCAAACACGATCCCAACTTGATATCTTTGGCTTTTACTCAGACTTCAAAGCCTCAAATTACTTAAATTCATCCCGAATTAATTCTTAAGTTGGAAAATCTTCCTGCAAGGCATAAATCATGAATTTAGTACAATTCATAATCATTTAAGCTCAACCATTTGTAAAATGCAGTAATTAAAGTGTTATTACAACGACTAAAAGATGAGTTTTTAGCCTATGATCAACACCCCACACTTAAACCATTGCTCGTCCTCGAGCAATTAACATACATTTCACATATTGACAATCTTTTTATCAAACAATTTCCTGTAACGACACATGCTCACACTTAAGTACCAATCATAATATTTCAACCTCAAGACATGACTCACAAGTGACACGCATTTTCATAACTTGCTCACTTACTCTAACATAAAGGTAAAAAATTCTCCCTGCCTTTACAAATCATGTGCCCTCCCACAAATAGTTCCTCTCAAAATAATAATCAAGAATATTCAGGAACTCAAAATAGGAAGAATTAACTCACTCTCAGAATTGAAATTCATGTGCAACAGATGGCATACCATATGTTTGCCCCTAGTGTAATACTCTACTAATTGAGCTTATTCAGTCATGGATCAAGTAGGACTTTAATTGGTTGTAATGTAGGCTAGGAAAAAG
>MU751944.1:0-10752 GCA_026770625.1 Nicotiana glauca | reverse complement strand
TGTTTTTTTTTTCCGATAAATTTTGAATTTCGACCTCATTTTTCATCAAGAAAATCCAGCAGAGATCTAATTCGAAATTAAGAACACTTACTATCTACAAACACTATAATCTAACAAAACAAAATAAATGCAACTTTATCAGTCTAAACAAAATCACACAACTAAAAATATGAAACATAAAAAACATAAGTACATTACAATAGGGGCAAGTCAAACCACCCCACACTTAAAAACTTGCATTGTCCCTAATGCAAAATAAAAACAAACTGGATTATAAAAGAGACTCCCTAAGGCCATTGGCCTAAGCATCATCATCCTCAAAGGTACGTAGGTATTCCTCGTCATCTGAGGGAATAGAGTTCACATCTTCATCCGGTGGAATGTGTCCTTGCTGAGATAATCCTAACCATTGTTATGTGAGAGGAGATAGAGGGTGACTTTGTTGCAACTCTTCCAAGTTTACTTCCCCTCTGGAAGCGCGAAGGCGCATGTCAGCAAACAATATCTGCAAAGTCTCTTTCACCCGGACAAATCTTTGATCGACATTAAGTGCATCAGTAGGCGTATCTATTACATTAGTGACATCAAGCGCCCTGATAGGAAATGTTGCTTCTATTTTCCGATCGTAGTGATACTCTTCTTCAATACAATACGTCCGCAATAACTGAGTGATCATACTCGGATAGTGTAAGCGGCGGCCCCCAAAAGGTTTCACCTTGGACATGTGGTCCAGCATAATCTTTCCAAGATCAACCTGCATTCCTGTCAAAAATGCGTAAATCAAGCAGATCTTTAATCTTGATACATCTGTATCACTTTGTGTTGGCAAGATTCTTGCATTTATTATCCTCAAAACAACCCTGGCAGGACGCTAGAATGTCCCTTTCTTCATGTCCTTGTGACACCCATTTGAATCTCTAGTCCACAAGGCGAAGGATTCTGCACCACATAGCTGTCTGCGAATGTCTAGATAATCCGGTCTACGAAGAAACCGTTGAAACAACTTATGCAAGTGCTCCGTGAAACCCATTGTTTGATTTATGACCGTTGAAGAAAATGGGATCACTATGTTTCTAACCCTTATCTGATAAGTTGCGTCTAAATTACCTCCTGGTTTCCAATTAGCATAAGATTCCTTCACCAAGTTGATGTTCACACTATCACCTTCACGAAATAGCCCTTCAAAACCCAAAGCTCGAATGTTAGTATATATAGTATCATACTTACGAGCAAGTTTTGCTGCATCAATTGCAACTTCAGAATTTGGTATCACAACAGGTACAAAGGACTTGAACCACTATATGGTATGAGTTGGAATGGCTCTTATGCCATATTTGCATTCTGGCACCTCATCAGCATCCGGATCAAAATGTTCCTCTTCCTACACAACTGGTGCTGGAGGTGGTGCCCTTCTACCTCCTCGTCTGCTAGTAGATGCAACTTCAGATAATCCTGTGTTTGATATTTTGCTTGGTCTCCGAGACATTATATCTGCACAACATGATATATTAGCAAAAAAAAAATATCATTTTAAGAGCAAGTGGAGGAAATACTCCACACTTATTTCATTAACATGTTGACACTTAGCATGTAGAAGAGGGATTCAGACTACCATGTTCTTCAATTATAATGATATAATGTTTATCGGTTTACCCCAATGTAGAGAAATTTCACCAATTGAAAAAAAAATAACATAAAGAAATCAAAAACTATGCTAAAAATATTAAACTTAAACATATAAATAAACTAGTTTATTTTACAAAATTCTAAGTTATTATACAAAGAATACTACATAGGTGCATTAGCAAGAATCTTCCTTCTCATTTTCACATAAGGCAAGAGAAAAATCATGTTTTAACCTAATGTTATAGTTGTTATCAATAGCAACATCTCACAATGAAATTTGTTTCTCAATTTGCATCATAATTCAATTTGATGTCACTTAGACATTTTAACAAACACATTGTGAGCATGTCTTGCTTTCCTTAAATTTTAACTTAAAACGTATAATCACTATATCAACAACACAAATCTACCTCACTTCACAACTATAACAACACCAAACCTTCACAATAATATTCAAACCATAATTTTTCACTTTCTTATATGTATTTTCGGATTAGTGTACCCCTCAATATTTTTTATCAAGAAACACAACCCACTTCACCTCAACACACCTTCAAATCCTCCATAACCACAAAGAGAATATATATTTTAAGTTTCTACTACTATTTGTAACAATATTAATAAAAGAAACTAAAAAGAATTTATGAACAAAAATTTTCTAGGGTTTATATATATAGCTAAAAATAAAAATAAAATACAACATGAGTTACTACTAAATTGAAAGAAGAAAGAAAAGAATTACTTACCTTGCAAGGAGAAGAACTTGAGGTTGGATTGTTGGGTGAATTGGATGGTTTGAGAGTTGGAATAGCAAAGAGTTGGAGAATTAGATAAGGTTTTAATGAATAAGGGGAGGGGGAGCCGGATTATTAAAAAAAAATGATTTTTCTTTTCTTTTTTTCTTTTTTTTAAAATTAAATACACTACCGCGTCGCGCCCCGCGGCACGGTAGTGCAAAATTTTTCGCTGCTCCGAAAATTTTGTATTCTGCTTCATCTGTGCAATTTTTCCTAGCGCGGTATGTGGCACGACGCCCCACGCTGTGCGGTAAGCCAATTTTTCACAGAGTTAGCCTAATTTTCAAATTTTTAGCTCAAATTTTCACCCGTACTTCATTGTACATTGATTTCATGCCAAATTCATGCTTGCATCTATTTAAACATTAGAGCATCTAAAATCTAATATTTCTAAACTAATAAATTAGTAATGTTAGTCATTGGGTTGCCTCCCAACAAGCGCCTAATTTAAAGTCGCGGCACGACGCCACACTTCATCACACGTCAATCAAATCTACCGAGGTCTTGTGACGTTTAATATCACCACCCCAATAATGTTTTACCGGCTGCCCATTCACCAAGAATGTACCACTTGCATTTATGTCCCTCAATTCGACGGTTCCATGGGGAGTCACACTTACCACAACCAAAAGGGCCTGCCCAACGGGACTTCAGCTTTTCCGAAAAAAGTTTCGATCTTGAATTAAATAACAGAACTTCTTGACCCGGCTCAAACTCATGATGTTAGATGTGCTTGTCATGCCACCTCTTGGTCTTTTCTTTATATAACTTGGCATTTTCATAAGCATGCAATCTAAACTCATCGAGTTCATTGAGTTGTAGCAGCCTTTTTTCACCGGCTAAATCCATATCCATATTTAACTTTTTGATTGCCCAATATGCTTTGTGTTCCAGCTCAACAGGTAAATGACATGATTTTTCATAAACTAACTTGTATGGAGAAGTACCTATTGGAGTCTTGTATGCTGTTCGGTAAGCCCATAATGCATCTTCTAATTTAGCGGACCAATCCTTCCTATTTGCACTCACTGTTTTCTCCAAAATCTGTTTTACTTCTCTGCTGGATACCTCAACTTGACCACTCGTTTGAGGGTGATATGCAATAGCAACCTTGTGTCTTACCCCATATTTCGACAAAATATTTTTTATCAATTTGTTACAAAAGTGTGTTCCTCCATCACTTATCAACACCCTTGGAGTTCCAAAGCGTGTGAAAATATGCTTCTTTACAAAACTTACCACTACATTTGCATCATTAGTAGGAAGAGCAATGGCCTCAACCCACTTAGACACATAATCAACTGCAACCAAAATGTGTCTTTGACCATTAGAATATGGAAATGGCCCCATAAAATCAATTTCCCATACATCAAACAGCTCTACCGCCAAAATATTTTGCAACAGCATCTTATTCTTCTTTGTGATTGTACCTGTTCTTTGCACCTGTCACAATTTTTGACAAAAACACGTGCATCTTTAAATAATTTTTGCCAGTAAAAACCTGATTGTAAAACCTTTTGTGTTGTTCTGTCTCCACCATGATGACCTCCATAAAGAGAAGCATGACAGTCATGCAATATTGCATTCATCTCCTCTTCAGGGACACACCTTCTTACCAATGTGCTTGTATAGAAAAGGCTCTTCCCACATGTAAAATCTCACGTCATGTAAAAATCTCCTTCTTTGATCAGTCGTGAATTCTGGTGGAGTCACCTCACTTGCAATAAAATTTACAAAATCAGCATACCATGGGGTTTCATCCGACGTGATGGCTAGTAGCTGTTCATCAGGAAATGTTTCTTTGATTGATTCCCCTTCAGTTATATGTCTTCGGTTTTCCAACCTGGACAAATGATCTGCAACATGATTCTCCATCCCTTTTCGATCTCGAATCTCTAAATCAAACTCCTGCAAAAAAAGAACCTATCGGATTAATCTTGGCTTGGCGTCTTTCTTTGCAAATAAATACCTGATAGCTGAGTGATCTGTGTAGACTATGACTTTGGTTCCCACTAGATAGGACCTGAATTTATCAAATGCCAATACGACTGCAAGCAACTCTTTTTCAGTAACAGTGTAATTCATTTGTGCTGGATTAAGAGTTCTGCTCGCATAATGGATGGAGTAAAAGATTTTCTCTTCCACTGCCCCAAAATAGCTCCAATGGCTATGTCACTCGCGTCACACATCAACTCAAATGGAAGTTCCCAATCCGGAGCAATTATAATTAGTGCAGTAATTAATCTTCTTTTCACCTCATCAAATGCTTTCAGACAAGCATCATCAAACTTGAAGGATGTATCTTTCTCAAGAAGCCTGCACAAAGGAGATGAAATTTTTGAAAAATCTTTAATGAAACGACGATAAAAACCTGCATGGCCCAAGAAAATGCGAATGCCTCTAACTGATGTCGGTAAAGGAGATGAAATTTTTGAAAAATATTTAATGAAATGATGATAAAAACCTGCATGGGCCAAGAAACTGCGAATGCCTCTAACTGATGTCAGTGGAGGTAATTTTTCAATTGTTTCCACCTTTGCTTTATCCACCTGCAATCCATTCTTGGACACTTTGTGCCCTAAGACGATACCTTTTCTTACCATGAAATGACATTTTTCCCAATTCAGTACCAAATTTGTTTCTTCACACCTAGCAAGTACCTTGTCAAGATTCATTAAACATTTATCAAAAGAATATCCAAGTACAGAAAAATCATCCATAAATACTTCCACAAATCTTTCAACCATATCAGTAAAAATAGCCATCATACACCTTTGAAAAGTCGCAGGTGCATTACATAGACCAAATGGCATTATTTTAAATGCATATGTCCCATAGGGACATGTAAATGTGGTCTTCTCTTGATCTTCCGGGGCTATAAAAATCTGATTATATCTTGAATATCCATCCAAAAAGCAGTAATATTTTTGTTCAGCTAATCTATCTAGCATTTGGTCAATAAAGGGAAGAGGAAAATGGTCTTTTCAGGTGGCATTACTCAATTTTCTATAATCTATGCAAATCCTCCACCCAGTAATAGTTCGAATGGGAATTAGATCATTCTTTTCATTTTTCACTGCAGTCATTCCCCCTTTCTTTGGAACAAATTGGATTGGACTTACCCATTTGCTGTCAGAGATTGGAAATACAATACCTGCATCAAGCCATTTAATCACTTCTTTTCTTACCACCTCTTTCATGTTGGGATTTAGGCGGCATTATTGTTCTATGCTCGGCTTGTGTACCTCCTCCATGAGAATTTTATGCATGCAAAAAGCTGGGCTAATATCTATTATGTCAGACACTGTCCACCCAATTGCTCTTTTATGCTCACGTAGTACTCTCAACAATTATTCTTCCTGCAATTTAGACAAGTCAAAAGAAATAATAACAGGTAATGTATCAGAACTACCCAAATAAGCATAAAGAAGGTTAAAAGGTAAAGGATTTAGTTCCATTTTAGAGCTTCTTCAATTGATGGCTTCGGAGAGGCCTGTTCAAAGGTTCAAAGGGAATTAATCCTTTCAGATATTCACATGATGCATTCAAAATATGTTTCATCTCTTCAACCTCATCATTAATCTCCAAACTATCAAACAACACAATTGCCTTCTCTAAAGAATCCTTCAAATATACGCTTGGGGCAATAATTTGCTCATCCATCTCCATGACAAATATCATAGACAATTCTTCATAATGGCGAGGAAGTTGAATAACTTTGTATACATTAAAAACAACTTCCTTATTGTCAACTCTCATGATCATTTTTCCTTCTCTGACTTTAATTATAGCATCACCTGTGGCCAAGAGAGGTCTTCCTAATATAATAGGAACTTTTTCATCAGCTTCAAAATCCAAGATAATGAAATCAGCCGGAAAAATAAATTTCCCAATTTTCAGCAGCACATCTTCAATCACTCCTTCCGGGTAGGCTATAGAGATCTGTCTGCTAGTTGCAACATCACAGTGGTGGGTTTTGGATCTCCCAAACCCAATTGCTTGTACAAAGATAGAGGCATCAAATCTATGCTTGCTCCCAAATCACAAAGTGCATGGCCTACATCAATATTGCCTATTCTCACAGGTATAGTAAAGCTGCCCGGATCTTTAAGCTTTTGAGGAAACTTATTTTGGACCCTTGAAGTGCACTCCTCAGTAAGTGCAACTGTTTAAAATTCAGTCAATCTCCTCTTGTTAGCCATAATATCTTTCAAGTATTTGGCATACTTTGTAATTTCACGAATCGAATCTACCAACGGAATATTCAATTGAATCTGATTCAACATAGTGAGGAATTTGTTGAACATGTGATCATCATTCTTTTTCTGCAGCCTTTGTGGAAAAGGTGGTAGTGGTCTTGGAATGTTCACGGGTTCTGAAATTATATTATCTTTCTTTGCCTCCTGTGTTGCTTTGGGAATTAATTCACCTTCAGGTATTTGCTTGTTTTTTTTCTTCGTTGGAATTTCTTCTAATTCCCTTCCTGTTCTAAGTGTAATTGCACTCACTTGAGGATTTTTTTCTGTATCACTTGGAAGAGCACCTGCAGGTCTAGTATTTTGATTTGTAGCCAGCTGTCCCATTTGCCTTTCAAGATTTCTGAAGTCAGTTCTGAGTTGTTGATTATCTTGCAACAATTTCTTCAACAAATCATTTGTACTTTCCTCTACTTGCTGTGGTGGCCTTTGAGGCTGATTAAAATTTCCTTGGGGTCTATATTGATTCTGATTTGATTGATTCCCACCCCAAGAGAAATTAGGATGATTCCTCCAATTTGGATTGTAAGTGTTCCCATATTGTGCTTGTTGGTTCATTGGACCTCTGCTTTGTTGCCCCACATAATAAACAGATTCAGGATTTATGGGGCACATGTCACTCGTGTGATTGTCACCACATATTTCACAACAAATTGACATTTGTTGAATATGTTGCATTTGTTGTGTCTGTCCCATTGTCATTCTAGTCATTTGATTTGCCAATTTTGCTATATCTGCTCTCATGGCATAAATGTCATCAAGTTCAAGTACCCATGCTTTCTGTTTCATTGCTCTTCTTGGTTATCCTTCACCTTGCCAATTGTGATCATTAGCAGTAAAGTTATTCAGTAGAAGTTGTATTTCACTATATGGTCTCGCCATGCAACTACCTCCACAAGCTGAATCAAGATTAATCTTTGAAGTCTCATCTAATCCAACAACAAAAGTATGGCCCAAAACCTCATCAGTTTGACAATGATGTGGACAGTATCAGAGTAGTTTCTTGTATCTTTCCCAAGTTTGATGAAGAGTCTCAACATCTCGTTGTTGAAACCCAAGAATTTGACCCCGCAAAAACTTTGTCTTTTTAATGGGGAAAAATTTGATTAAGAATTTCTTTGCCAAATCATCCCAAGTATGGATTGAATTAGCAGGATCCTTCTGCAACCATTCTCTTGCGTCCCCCAATAATGAAAAAGGAAACAAGGTCAGCCTGACATAATCCTTGGAAACATTTGGATAGTTGTAAGTATCCATTATTTTCAAAAAATTCTGAATGTGCCTTTGTGGGTCTTCAAGAGATAGACCTACATATTGCCCAGTGGACTGTATCAGCTGTACCATGTACTGTTTAAGCTCAAAGTGACCGGTGATCTCAGGCTTCACAATGGCCTGAGTCATATTAGCAAGGTTTGGCCTTGCTACTTCTATCACCGGACGTTCTTGATTACCTGCCATCACTGTTGGCTGTGGTTGAACTAGAATGTCCAACTCTCTTTCTGTTATGTATCTAGCTTCCAACTCCTTCCCCGTTCTATGAAGTGTTCTTTCAATTTTAGGATCAAGAAGAAAGAGATTGTTTGTGCTTCTACTCCTCCGCATTCAAGAGAAGAGCCTGCGCAATACAAACAAAGTAAATTGAAAATTTAGGTTTAAACAAATAGCTAATAAAATATTGAATCAGTCAAGTAGCTAATTTCTAAGTCCCGGGCAACGGTGCCAAAAACTTGTTGCGACCAAAATACTCACGTAAGTGTACGCGATCGACAAGTAATATAGTAGTAATTAAAGTATCATTCCCACAAGGAATTGTGATCAACTCATCGATTGATGCAGACTTAAACAATTATCAATTCAAGCTAATTTATCACAAAATACATAAATAACCAATTTACAATTTAACTAAAAATCAAACAATAATACAACATACAATTACTACAATAATTACGCAAGATTCTGATAACAATTTTTATAAAAGATATTCCAGGGTCATGGGCTTGCTAGAGATCATGCCAAGTTCTTAGCTTAAGATTGATTTACTGAATTATCCGGGTTATTGATTATAGGGTTGATAACACCCATAAGAATCTATCGAATTCTTATGCGCCTATTCAAGTTAAATTAATACCTATATGTCTATGGTATTAATATTAACAAGAATGCATTTACAATTCCTATTTTTCAACCAAACAAGGCAATTATGTATATGTCTATCTTAATCGCAAATCTTTCGCCTGATGCCCAGGATTCAGATCTTGTTCTATTTGATTCTATTTGCAATCAAGAATTTCCTTTTTCAAGTTTAATTCAAGATTCGTAAATAGTATTTCACTGTTAGCTACGCAATAAAATAATTAAAAGCAGAATCAAATAAATAACCCATAAAGATAAATTCAAGATCTTCAATCTAAGTTTCAAATAACACAATCATCTAACACCCACGACCCCAGAATATTTGGGTTTTTAGCTACTCATACTCATATAAATATCAACAATAGAAGTTTTAAACATAATATATGTAAATACACGGATAAGGTTTAGAAAAACTCTTTCAATCCTTGCAATGATGTTCCTCTTTGATTTTCCTCTCCAAGACGAGTCTTCTCCTTCTTTTCCTCTCTAAAAATCTGGTCTGATCTTGTCACGACCCCAATCCCGGTCGTGATGGTACCCAACACAATTGCTAGGCAAGCCCGACCATTTACACTCTCAACCTGAGCATGAAGCTCAAAACCAATTATTTGAATACCATTAACAACATTAAAGCTTAAAGTATAAATTAATAGAAATAAGCTGAATATCACGATAGCACGGAATATACTCCCAAAGACCTGGGGGTCATGAGTCTAGAGTCTCTAATAATACAGTGTAATAAGACTCCAATAATACATAGTTTCAAAAGCTGCGAAAAGATAATAAAGAGGGATAAGGGAGGAGTCGGGTCCTGCAGACGTCAGGCAGCTACCTCGACAACTCCGGATAACTTTGAAATCAATAAAAGCTCAGCTAAACTCCCGGGATACCTGGATCTGCACACATGGTGCAGGGAGTAAAGTGAGTACTTCCAACTCAGTGGTAATAGACATATATAATGACTGAAAGTAAGAAATCCCGAAATACCATGATGCAAAGCTATAACCAATACTCCTACACATTTAACAGTGTAATAACAACAATTAATGACAGATAACACATGCAGGTATAGATGTATGAATGCAATGCAATGCACATGACCGCTGCGGCGTATAGCCCGATCCATTTGGGTACCTGCGCTCACTGTGGGGGTTCAGACTCCGGAGGGGCTCCTACAACCCAAGTGCAATGACATAATAGCATTCACTGTGGCGTGCAACCCGGTCCACAATCAGTCCAAATATATATATGCAAGCAAGCCACACGAGCACATCAATTTCCATTTTCGATTCCATTTAACAAGTATTATAGTTTAAGTGATTAAAGCCTTAGAAGATTTGCTAATCATTTCTAGACAGTATTTAACTCAGGACTGATATCATGGAAACATGTTCAATTTCATGGCGACAGTGATAATAATCCCTAAGGGATCCAAATAGTTGGCACACAGCCCAAATATGTTCATAGCAATCCAAGTAGGATGTTTACCAGTCAATTTCTAGTCAACAACACAGTATAGACATCACTCGGACGGACTAAGACATAGTTCCGTCCACAAACGACCCCGCACTCACCATAGAGTACGTGTCTCGCCTTAATACAGCATCACAATGTGAGATATACCGGGGTTTCAAACCCTCAGGTCATCATCTACATCTATTACTCACCTCAAACTGGTCACGAGACTAGTCCGCTAAGCCTTTTCCTCTTGAATCAACCTCCTCACATGCCGAATATGATCAAAACCATAAGGAATACATTATAATATGCTAATGGGACATAACCCAATCGAAAGAACTCGAAAAATACTCAAAAATACGAAGTTGACAAAACCCGAGCCCCGGGCCCACTTCTCGAAAAATTTCGAAATTTACATCACTGAATTTCTCGTCTCGCCACGAGTCTATACATATCAAATTTACAAAAATCGGAGTTCGTTT
>MU751941.1:30331-45166 GCA_026770625.1 Nicotiana glauca | reverse complement strand
TTATATTCAAACATTAATTTAAATTATTAATAAATAATATATTCTACACTAAACATTATCAATTCAACCTGGACAAAACTTAAAATAGTTGCTAAGAATAAAGGATTATGAGAATTTAACTTATTAAAGAAAATAATTCAAGACCTTGAATATTGAAACTCCTAGGTGGATCGTTAAACTTGAGTTCTCATAGTGAGTATATTAAAGACAAAGACTAATGATAAGAAAAATTTTGATATTGCTTTGAAGCTTTAGGCGTATGAAATTCCTTAAACAGATCAAATGTCATCTCACAATTACAACTAGACAAATTGAACAAAATCATTCCATGGTTTCTATAGAAAGCAAATAGAAGTTAAACTAAGACTAACCGGACAATACCAAACTTAAAAATAAAATTGTAAATCACAGAAAAATAATAAGAGAGGAAAAAAAATGAATCTGAAATAGTAGACAAATTCAAACAGACCCGCGAACGGAACTACAGACGGACCTCGGACTCCTGAACGACGACCGGAAAAGCTTTTGATTCAAAACTCCAATAAAAAAAATCAAACCTAACTCTTTTTCTTCTTTTTCCTCAACTTAAATTGTAGTAGTCTTTATAAAGAGATGTTAGTGGTTTTTGGAATAGGGAACGTGATTGGAGTGGGGGAAGTGGTCGTGTGTTTGTGATGTTGTGGGTGTGTGATCATGGGATAGGGGAAAGTTCGGATTTGTTAGCTAGATTTTTTTTTTCGATTTTGTATATTCTCTGTGTATTTTATATATTCTCTGTATATCCCCTTGTATCTTTTAAGAGTGTTCATATATATAGATGTGTGGAGGGAGTTAGAGTTGGAGTTGGAGTGGGGATTAGAGTTGGAGTTGGAGTGGGAGAATGAGGTTGAGAAGATCATAGTAAGTAGTTAGGATAATCTTTTTTTGAATCTTTCAAGATTTATCCCCCTTTTTTGTTATATTATTTATTTTCGTTTTATTTATTTATTATTATTATTATTATTATTATTTTCGTTAATTTGCTGAGTTAGTTTTCTTATTATTTTTTTTGTTTAATAACTTATTCTTTATTAATGAAGAAATTAAAAAGTAAAATGCACAGTTAAAAATATTAGTAGCTACTTTATACTTTAAATATTATATATATAAGAAAATCAAATATTTACATTGTAGTTTAAATTATGCTTACAAAAATAATACTAAAGCTAACTTATTTATTATAATTATAATTAAAAGAAATCATATACATATATATATATAAGAAAATTCACACCATAAAAATATTATTATTTTTTGGTAGTTTTCTTTTATTAAAATTAGACCTTAAAGAGATATTTATACTAAAATAGTATAGAATTTGAGTGTGGTAAAAAATTAGGTGTTCACAATGGGGTCAGTTGTACTCATACTACACTTCCTTCACATTGCGTGCAGATTTTGAATGTTGATATTGCTGCGTTGGATGGCTGTTGGATTTGAAGATGTACTAGCATTTATGTTGTAGCTGTCTCTTGTTCATGGTAGCCTTAGATTTATAAAAACTCTTTTTATGTACTTTTCAAACAAAAGATATATTTACTTCATATCAGCCTTTTAAATTCTATTCTTAGAAGCTCATAATTTGTACTATTAGTCCTTGAGGAATGTATAAGATTTAGATAATTCTTTTTGTTTAATTATTTTATTAGTATTAGTGGAATTGGATAGTTATTAGTTGTCTTACCTAGGGGGTTGGGTTAGGTGCCATCACGACTAGTGGAATTTGGGTCGTAATAGATTGGTATAAGAGCTCTAGGTTCATAGGTTCTACAAGTCATAAGCAAGTGTCTAGTGGAGTCTTGCAGATCGGTATGATGACGTTCATACCTATCTTCGACAGGTTACAAGACATTTAGGATATACTTCCCATCTTTCTCTCCTTATCATGCGACATTGATTCAGCTTGAAGCGTAACTCTTTGAATTCTTTCCACGCATGCATATGCACATGTGAGTGCTCGGTATCAGTTTTGCATCGACGACTTGTGATTCCATGGTTGAGGTGCGAAATATGATTTTGGAATACTGATGATGGGCTAGTCTGGAGGACTTGAGACCGGGTTTCAACTGTAGGTTAAGCATATAGGTGTTGATTGTGTGAGCACGTGCTCTTGGATTTATATGTCCGATAATGTCCCTATTAGTGAAATTTGTGGCTGGATGGCTACGTGATGAGTATGATGTGACTGCAAGATGTGTTCATATGGGTTAGATTTGACGAAGAAGAATTTGCTTGCAATGTAAAAAGGACTATGGGGTGTCTGATTTCTACCTTGATGTGACGTATAGAATCGAGTTATGAGCATATTGGGGAATCTTTCATGTTGTTTAACTGTAGAATGAATTAGATTCTCCTGTTTTGTTGATGAGTTTAGAATCAGGAAGATTAAGTAATTTCGTAGTAATTAAGACTGTGCAAGGGTATGGAAAGATGTCAGTTTGAGGCTACGCAGGTGGGTCATCTCCTACGGGGTGTCATGGGATTTAGTTAAATCTCACTGCAGTATTATGGCTGTAATAAAGTATGGGAATTATGAGTTATGGTGTGTTTTGATCGACGTCTTTGAGCCAAGGGGGGAGTCTACTATAATAAGTTGATTATACAATTATGTGTTATATTGGTTTCGATTTGAGGTATACTTGTGAATAAGTAATGTTCTGTAGACGGTGACATCGAGGATGACTTGAGTAAGGGAATTTCTAGATACGGGTTGTATTACACTCTATGGGTATATGGAAGTCATAAAATGATTTGAGTTATTATTGGTGAAGAGTGTAATATGCATGGAGCAGGAATTTATCTGGTTACATTAAAGTGGGGTACTTCCTTGGGTGCTGGTGTGCTAATGGGGAACATGTCGTTCGGTCCGTTTGATTAGTCTAATTGAGATTTGAGCAGAGTGGATGACTATTGGGAATGGTTCTAAACTTCTAATGGGTTCAAGAATTATATGTAACAATTAGGAATCTTCAAGATTTGCATATGGCTAGAAACTGAGATTTACATTGGATGATGTCGAGGCTTGCGGCATTTATATATCCTTATGGATTCTACATTTCAGTATCAAGAAGGTAAGAGGAACAAATTTAGATCTGCAGAAGGTCTCTTCAAGTATGTATCATGGTTCTCGTACTTTTGTGGTGCTTAAGAGAGCATTCAGCGTCTTATGAGCCTTAAAGAGGTGTGGTTTTATGATTGGGTCTCGTGTAATGAATCTTGGTTGAGGATTATGGTATAATGGCAAGGAGAAGTATCAATTTGAAGGTAATTCAGATGGAACTTGGGGAAATACGACAGCTTGGTTGTAGGTTGGATCAACATGGTAATGAATATGATTGACTCTTTTGGTTCTTATGATGTAGTGAGTTTCTATAAGTGTTTTGTGGTGATACCCTCGGGTTTTGATGGCTTGCGTAACTTGGTTAAGTTAGAGGGATTCAGTCTTGACGGTTTGGTTAAGTGCAAATGGGTTCTAGAGAGTTATTGATGGTTTCTAACACGGTTTGAGATGTACATTTCCTACTGGTGTATGGGACAAGTTGCACATTGTGATTTTCTCCTAGATGGGATCCAATGGAAGGTTCTTGGCTAATTGAATATGTAGTTGCTCGTGACTCGGAGTGGATTATGGAGTTCTCGTATTTTTCATATGATGGCATGGTATATGCGGTATGTTGTGTAGGCTTGAGATTGGCATGAGCAAGGTCACAGTGTATTCTTAGGCAGTATGGATGGTTTCAGATGACTAGGTGAATGATATTACTATTTGGTATGCCTTAGAAGAAGTATAAATTTCAGAAAGGGCAATGTGTTTTGATTTATGGATACTTCATTGGTACTGCGACACTCTCCTAGTTGATCAGCTGCTGATGATTAAAATTTTCTATAATCCTCATGGGATGATCGATTATGAGATATGTATTAGACATTCAGGAGGTGGAGATGGGATCAGATATGGTGATTTGTGTGTTCTGTGGATTTGGAGATTGGGAGTGCTTAGGAGCAAATTGTTTCGTGGGTGTGAATTGTGAAAATATGGCCAAAGCTAGTTAGAGGATGGTATGCGTTATGGCTAGGCCATTGTGGACCTTCGGAGGTTTATTTATCAATTTGTAGATGATGAGAGTTGATTTGGGGTCCATTGGTAGGCCCAATTAGGATATGTATTCTACACCGGGTCGGATTAGTTTGCTCCATACTTCTATGGTTGAGGGATGTGCCATTCGGTTGTTGTTGAGCTCATTCGTGTTCTGATATGATCTCTGAGTTATTCTTCTATGCTACGAGGAGTTGTTATTCGTTGGTTATATGCACACATGGTGCGGTTCTATTGGGGCCTTATAATGGAATTTGAGCGAGATGAGTATTTGTGTATTGCATGATTGATGGCGTATTGGTTATGTTCTTTTAGGGTTTTTACGACACTATGTCATTCGCCTCTCCTGGTTATGGTAATGCACTTTGAGTACTTGATGTCGAATTTCACATGGTTATTGATTTTGAGTATGGTGGCTTGAGGTATATGCCATGGATCAATGTTTGGACGGGGCACGCATTGTAGCGAAATTATGTTGAGGTATAAACCTTTGTGTTAGATTTATGTGATGGTCCTATGGGGTATAATGGATTTTCTGTATTTCATTGTGGTAGTACTTGTTAAACTTGCAGGACAATTCTCACATTTGAGTCATTTTTCATGATTTGAGTACATTTGGATTGTTTCTTATTGGTGCACGGATTTCACGGGTTGTGGCTTTAGATTGTGTTGATGTGTCTTGTCACTACAATGATTGTGTTGGATGAGATGAGGTCATTGAAGCTAGAATGGTACTATCGTAATTGATTACAACATAATTGGAAGGATAATATCGGAAGTCAGCTTATAAATTGGCTATAGTTCTTGTCGAATGAGGGAGAGTTCCATCACATGTTGATCTGATAAGTGAATATGAGTTTCTGCATGTTTCTTTCATTATTGGCAGTGTACAGAGGTTCAGAACAAAATTTTAGTTGATATGAGGTTCGTTACCAGTGTCAAGTTGGTTATCGAGCAGGTATTGCGGTCCAAAGTTATCGCTATGAGTATTTGAGTTATGTGGTATATCCTGTGATTGTGTCGTGGGTCATGGTTATGGCTTGATATAGCTTGTTCAGACTTATACAGTGTGTACATGCGATGTTCGGGTCTTGTAGTAATTTCGGATGTTGGAAATTGGATATTGTAGTTTACAGACTAAGGATGGAGTAATGATATTCAATTGTGTGATGTGGTTAGGCCTAGTTGAAATAGGGTGACATGGTATCATCCCCGAGTATGTTCATGGTAAAGTTATACGGCGGTTTGATGGCCTTGGGAACAACTATTGGTACATTTGAGGACGAACATATGTTTAAGTGGGGGAGAATGTAATAGGCCGAACAACCGTTTTGAGAATTTGCACTTCTCCCGGTAGTTTGGGGGAACGAGTAGCTCCGTATGATGTATTAGGACTTGTGTGCAAAATTTGAGATCATTCCGAGTTGATTTGATATGTTTCGGCACGAGTTTTTGTAAGTCCAAAGTTCATTAAGTTTGATTTGAGGTACGTTTCATCGTTTTGATGTTGTTATGCATGATTTGAGCCCTCGAGTCCCGAGAGGATCGGGTGAGTTTTGAATAGAATTTGGTTGTGTTGCGCTCGTTTTTCTTATGTTTCGACGTTGTTTCTTCAAGCATAAATGGTAGCACATTGAACAAATGAGCTCCAATTTCTATTTTGTTTGAAGTATTAGATCTGTATCGTAATTACGGATCAGTATAAAAAAGAATCATAGAATTTGGAAGGAGTTTATGGTCATTTTACTAATAATTGGGTTGCGAGATTTTTCATATTAATTACGAAATTGCCACTAACTTCGCATTTAAAAATCTACACTATTTTCAAATATTGAGACCAACACATCTCCTTCATTTTAAGGTCAAATGGAGTGATTCAAAAGCCTATCTTGACTAAAATTTCACAAGGAATCAATTCAAGGCATCAAAAGCAAGTTTTGGGGATCGCTTGGCATGCAAAACGAGGCAAAACAGCTGGGAAAAAGAACTTAATATCAAATGTTTGTTCATTTGGTCATATTTTAAGTTGGGGAGCTCGGATTTGGACCATTTTGGGGGATATTTTTACCATATGGATTGTGGTAAGTGTTCTATACTCGATTTTTGTTAAATTTCATGAATCCATCTTCGTTTTTGGTATTTGATTGATAATTTCAAAGTGAAATTTAGGGGTTTTGTCTAAAATTTCTTAAAGTAAATTTTTTAGTTTTGAACATCGATCCGGAGTCAGATTTGAGTGAAACTAGTATGGTTAGACTCATAATTGAATGAGTTGTCGTATTTTATGATATTTGTCGGGTTCCGAGGCATGGGCCTAGGTTTGGCTGTTTGGTCGATTTTGGGCTTTTGATTAAAGATTCGACTTTTTTCAATTGGAATTGGTTCCTTTAGCATTGTTTGATGTATTTGAGTTGTTTTTGGCTAGTTCGAGCCATTCGGAGGTCGGAACATGGTGATAACATTTTTAAAGCATCGCTTGGCTTGCTCGATGTAGGAATTGACTTGTTTGAGATAAGTAACTCTTCTAAACTTAGTGCCGAGGGTATGAAACCCCAAATTATGTGTTGTGTAATTAGTATTGAGGTGACACACATGCTAGGTAACGGGCGTGTGGGCGTGCATCCTGTGAATTGTTACTCTATTGTTTCCCTGGCACTGTTTAGTGGCCCTAGTTTATTCATATCTCTTTTTCACCATGTGATTAATTAATTGAATTGTCAATCATGCTAGATATCATGTTTAGGCTTTATGCTGATATTGTTAGGACCCGTAGTGGCTGTTTCTTGCCGTCACCTTACTAGTTTCATTGATATTTCATACTCAGTCATATTCATGCATTTATATCATATCTCAGTCTCAGTTGTTATTTATTGTTACATCATATCATTGTTGTCCGGCTAGTTTTATGAAATTGAGAGCCCGAGAGACTAGAGAGATTGATGAGTGAGTGAGGTCGAGGGATTGATTGTGAGGATATTGACACTATAGCGCATGAGGTGTCCGTACAGCACGTGAGTTGTCCATACGGATTATGATATTGATACTATTGCATGTGAGTTGTCCGTGCGGATCTGATATTGATACTATGACACGTGAGTTGTTCGTACGTATTTTAATATTAATAATTTGGCACGTGAGTTGTCCGTACGAATTCTGATATGATACTATAGCACGTGAGTTGTCCGTGCAGGTTAAAGCGCTTGGGCTGAAGGAGCCCCTCCGTAGTCTGCACACCCTAGTGAGCGCAGTTACCTACTGAGTGCTAGTGCCGAGCAGTGAGTGACTATGAGGATTGAATGACCGATGGCTGAGTAACTGTGGGGACTGAGTGACTGTGAGGACTGAGTGAATTGATACTCTGATGATATGCATATGATTTTTGATTATAGGTGAATTAGATTATAATTAGACCCTAAAGAACCACATTTCTGTATAGCTTTATGGTAAAAAGTAATAACCAAATGCTCTGATTAGTGCTTTTCACGCTTTGCAGGCTATATCTAATGAAAGAAGTTGGTGGAGCACTTTTGGGATCAATTACGGAGAAAAGGAGTCCAATCATACAATACCCATGAATTGCACCAAGCGAAGGGACAAAACCAGCGCTGAACCTGGCCTGTTGCGGACGGACCGTAATCATAGTGGGACCGCGACAGAACATTACCAAAGATTCAGAGGACCATTTTGGCCGCAGTCCTGGTGTAACCGCGGTGGGACCACAGTAGAACGCGGAAAAGTCAGGGACTAAAGGGTCAAGTCAGGAAAACTTGGTGTAAAACCCTTATAAGATATAGAAATTTGGCTACATTAGGGCGGACTTGTTTTGGAGATAACTTTTGCAAGATACACAAGTGTGAGAGATCACCCAAAAACATCATAGTTCTTTATCTCTTCTTTTTCTTGCAATTTTCCATGATGAATCTTTTCGTAGTTTATCTTTACGTTGTTATGAGTAGCTAAATACTTTAGTCTAAGGTTTTGAAGGAACCTATTGAAGGATGAACTTCTTGATTATGTTAATATAGTTTTCTAGTTAATCTCTATTTGTTCAACTACGTGTTCATTGTAGTTAATTGACACGATCCTCAATTAGCTGTGCCTATTTAGTGTGCATAACTCGAGAGAGAGTGCATATTTAGGTAATTGTTGAACAGCACCACTCCAAAGTATAAAAGGCATCTATAACTGTGGGTTTAAAGGCAGGATTAGGGATAACGAAGCCTTGGGTGTAATCTAAAGTAAGCTGTAATAAACAAAGTCAGCTAGCGTATCTCGGCAGAGTACGTCTAGTAATTTATCGCGATTACTCGGGAGAGATTTACGGTAAAAAGAGTGCTCATGATTGATAGAGATATTTTGGTGAATCTATATGAAACATAACCGGAAGGGATTCCATCAATAGGGGAAATCACTACCTTAGAACCTTCTCATAATTGTTTACAACCCAAGCATATTTAGTTTACAGCTGTTTATTTATTTTCAATATTAGTTATTAGAGATATCATCAACTATTGTTTGCAATGTTTGGGGAAGTTATTCTAAAGAATTTAGTAAGTCCGACAAAAGTAATTGATAGATTAATTCTCTATGGATTCGACTCTGAGCTCAAATACTCAGGTTATATTTACAACGTCTGCTTAATCCTTTTTATATGGCATAGTTGGGCGTGATCAAATTTTGGCGCTGTTGCCGGGGAATTAACGGTGTTATCAATTGTAATTGAAAGAAGTAAAAAAAATTCTTAGTGTAGTCAGTTTCCTCTATACCCAATTTTTACATTGAAATTTTAATGTTTGTTGACTTGGTTGCACATGTGCATGCCTAGAAACTCACCGAGATCTGGTGAAGTATTAGAAGAATTATCAGATCCCGAGAAAGTTTTCAAGGCTTTGAATCAGGCTAACCAGAAAAACAAACAACAACCAACAACTGCACGATTCGAAACAATCATGGGAGATAGCCAGGAAAACCCAGGAGCTCCAATAGTGCCAGAGGCTGGTCTCTATGACTGGGCACAACCCACAACTGAGAATCTATCCACAGCGATAGTAGTCCCACAGATACAGGCTGAGTCATTCCAAATCACAAATAACATGTTGCACTTGTTGCAGAATAAGGGACTATTTTGGGGGTCATAAGTTGAAGATCCTCAGCAACACTTGAAGAATTTCTTGTCTATCTGCAAAACCCAAAGGCAACCCAATGTAACTCCGGAAGCAATCAAGTTGTTATTGTTTCCATTCTCAGTGACAGGAGCTGCCCAGACCTGGCTGAATTCACTCCCCATAAATTCTATAGCAACGTGGGATGAACTAGTCAAGCAATTCCACAACAAGTTCCATCCACCCAACAAGACTGCTCAACAAATTGATGAGATTTTGAGCTTTAAACAGAGACCGATGGAAACTTTTCATGAAACATGGGAGCGTTTTAAAGGGATGCTGGTCATATTTCCACACCATGGTGTTCCAGATCTAATGTTGGGGCAGCGGCTCTACATGGGATTGTCAAATAACGTAAAGAACATTGTTGATGCTTCAGCTGGTGGGGCATTCTTGAGCAAAACATAGAGAGAGGGCCAGAGTCTGCTTGAAAAGATGGCACAAAATTCGGGATGGATAACCAGAAATGCACCTATCACTCCAGTGGTGCATTCAGTGCCTTTAGATCCATCCAATTCTATGGCTGAAAATATGGCTACCTTATTGACATAGATGAGCATACTCACCAAAAAAGTGGAAGAGTCAGGGCAGAAACAGCAAGTACATATTGTTGATACTACTAATGGGGGCTTGTGCGCATCTTGCATTAGTCAGCCAGTTGGTAATCAGTGGAATGCAGAACACTATCATCATAACTACCCTGAAGACATGAACTATGTGTCTAATTATGGCGGCTAGAGATAGGGTGGTCAGAATTGGGGTCAACAAAATCAGCAGTATAGGCCAGCACAACCACAATTCAACATTGGGAACATGGGAGGTATGAGACCCCCCAACAATATGGCACCTTACCCACGACCACAAGGATACAATAATCAGAATCAGCAACAGGGGTATCACCCACCTCAGCAGTAGCATAGTGGAAGGCAGGAAGATGGGTTTGCTAGACTTGAAGCAATGATGTAGCATGTTATTGGGTCTAATGCAAAAATTAATGAGAGAGTCGATGCACATGATGCAGCAATCAAAACTATTGAGGTACAGGTGGGCCAGATTTTGACGTCTCTAAACAATCGTCCTCATGGGACACTACCTGCAGACACCCAGATAAATCCAAAAGATCGCAGCTGATGGCGGTGAGTCTACGTAATGGAAGAGATCTGGATGTAGAGAAAGAAAGGGCTCGAGAAGCTAGATAGGCTGAGACACTCATAACAGTGCCCATCGAGCTGGATAAATCAACGAAACTGACAGAGGTGACAGTCCAGCCTGCTCAAGAAGAAATTAGCATTCAGAATGAGACCGAGAAATAAGCTGAAACTGTATAAGAGACAGTAGTTGATGTAGCAGCTGATAAAGATCAGTCCTAATTGATTGGGAAGAAGAGACCCCCTGCACCCTTCCCTAGAGGCTAGCTAAGTACAAAAAGGAGGAACAATACAAGAAGTTCTTTGACATGCTGAAGCAAATCCAGGTAAATATACCATTGATTAAAGCTTTGAAGGAGATGTCTGGGTATGCAAAAATGATGAAGGACTTGATGTCCCAAAAGTTTGATTTCCAAGACTTGGCCACAGTTACTCTTACTCAGATCTGTAGTGCAGTGGTGACTAGACCAATTGTGGAAAAGCTATCTGATCCAAGGAGATTTACAATTCCATGCACTATTGGTAATTTTGCTTTTGCTAAGGCACTGTGTGATCTAGGGGCCAGCATCAATCTTATGCCCCTATCAATTTATAAGAGGTTGGGCATTGGAAGAGCTAGACCCACCTCTATGTTGTTGCTGCTGGCTGACATGACTGTGAAACGACCCTCTGGAATCCTAGACGATATGCTGATTAAGGTAGGAAAATTTGTGTTCCTTGCATATTTTGTGATCCTAGACTGTAAGGTGGATGAAGATATTCCCATAATTTTGGAAATACCGTTCCTGGCCACGGGGAGAGCTCTAATTGATTGTGAGATTAGGGAGATCAAGATGAGACTGAACGATGAAGAAATAATATTCAATGTGCAGAAATCTATGAGGCGACCAAGTGAATTCGCCAATTGCTCTCTTATTGATGCCGTGGATGTAATTGTAGAGACTGGTGATGAAAGGCTGACTATTGAGGACCCCATTGCTGCATGTCTAATGAATTTGGATGAGGTAAATGGAGAGGATCTGGCGGAATGGGTGTTGGCGTTAGAGGGTAGAGGGTTCTGGGATAGAACCCTAAAGTTTGAGCCCTTGCACTTGGAAAATCGAGAAACTCCTCCAGCCAAGCCATCCATCGAAGAACCACCAAAGCTGGAATTAAAGCCATTGCCAGTCCATCTCAGGTATGAATTTCTTGGACCTAACTCCACATTACCTGTTATTATCTCATCTAGTTTGTTAGATGTGCAGGCTCAACAACTATTGCAGGTACTTAAGGAGTGCAAGACTGCCATTGGGTGGACCATGGCAGACATAAAGGGGATCAGCCCCGCCTACTGTATGCACAAAATTCTACTGGAAGAGGGACACAAACCTTCCAGGGAACACCAAAGAAGGCTGAACCCCAATATGAAGGAAGTGGTGAAGAAAGAAGTAATCAAGTGGTTAGATGCGGGAATCATTTTCCCAATCTCTGACAGCAGCTGGGTTAGCCCAGTTCAATGTGTTCCTAAAAAGGGTGGCATGACGGTAGTCAAGAATGATAAGAATGAATTGATCTCTACAAGAACCGTCACGGGCTGGAGAATTTGCATGGACTATCGAAAGTTAAATCTAGCCACCCGGAAAGACCACTTCCCACTTTCCTTTATTGATCAGATGTTAGACAGATTGGCAGGGAGGTCACATTTTTGTTTTCTGGATGGGTACTCCGCGTACAATCAAATTTCCATTGCACCGGAGGATAGAGAGAAGACCTCTTTCACATGCCCATATGGCATTTATGACTTTCGGAGGATGCCCTTTGGCCTATGCAACGCATCCGCCACATTCCAATGGTGCATGATGGCCATATTCACTGACATGGTAGAGGATATAATGGAGGTGTTCATGGATGACTTCTCAGTGGTGGGGAACTCATTTGATGAGTGCCTGATAAATCTGACTCGTGTGCTGAAGCGGTGTATCGAGACTAATCTGGTTCTGAATTGGGAGAAGTGCCATTTTATGGTACAAGAAGGCATAGTCTTGGGACACCGGGTGTCAAGCAAAGGAATTGAGGTGGATCGTACTAAGGTAGATGTGATAGCAAAGCTACCCCCTCCAACTTCAGTCAAAGCAATCAGAAGCTTCCTCGGGCATGCCGGTTTCTATCGGCGATTCATAAAAGACTTCTCAAAGATCGCCAACCCTCTCTGTAAGTTGTTAGAAAAAGATCACCCTTTCTTGTTTTCTGATGATTGCAGGGTAGCATTCGAGGAGCTGAAAAAGAGGCTGGTCACAACACCTATCATAGTTTCCCCTGACTGGGAGCAACCGTTCGAACCCATGTGTGACGCTAGTGACTACGCAGTGGGGGCAGTGGTATGCAGACTTTGATAATTACCTGGCCAGTGGTATAGTTCCCTATGACCTTTCATCTGTCCAAAGAATTTTTTTTATCGTGATAGCCGCATGTATTATTGGGATAAGCCTTATCTGTTTAGAATATGTGTTGATAATATGATCCGGAGGTGTGTCCCCGAGATAGAACAATCTTCTGTTTTGCAAGCTTTTCACGCATCAACATATGGAGGACATTTTGGAGGGGTCAGGACAGCTGCAAAAGTGCTTGAGGCGGGATTCTTTTAGCCAACAATGTTTAGAGATGCGCACCTATGGGTGAAGGGCTGCAATGAATGTCAGCAAACTAGGAATATCTTCCGTCGCCACGAGATGCCCATGAACCCGATTCAAGAGGTAGAGGTATTTGATGTCTGGGGGATTGACTTCATGGGTCCCTTCATTAGCTCCTTTGGCAATAAATACATACTTGTTACTGTGGAATACGTGTCCAAGTGGGTAGAAGCTACTGCATTACCCACTAATGATGCAAGAGTAGTGGTGGGATTTCTGAAGAACATAATCAACCGATTTGGGACACCACGAGCGATTATCTGCAACAGAGGCACTCACTTCTGTAATAGAGCCTTCAAAAAGTTGCTTGCAAAGTACGATGTACGCCACAAGGTGGCTACCCCGTATCACCCGCAAACTAGTGGGCAGGTTGAGGTGTCCAACAGAGAGATAAAGAGTGTGTTAACCAAGACTGTAAATGCCACAAGAACTGATTGGGCGAGAAAGCTAGATGATGCACTCTGGGCCTACAAAACGGCATTTAAAACACCAATTGGTATGTCACCATATAAGTTGGTGTTTGGAAAGGCATGTCACCTGCCAGTGGAACTTGAACATAAAGCGTGGTGGGCATTGAAACAACTGAACTTAGATATTGAGACTGCAGGCACAACTAGAATCAATGAGTTGCATGAGCTTGGCGAGTTCAGACATCTTGCTTTTGAGAGCACAAGATTGTACAAGGAAAGAATGAAGAGGTTACACGACCAGAACATTGTTGAGCGATATTTCAAACCCGGGGACATGGTATTGCTCTATAACTCAAGATTAAGGCTGTTCCCTGGTAAGCTTAAGTCAAGATGGTCTGGTCCGTTTCGAGTGATTGAAGTATTCACTTCAGGTGCTGTAGAGATTGCCGCAGAGAAAGACTCTCGTACATTTAGAGTCAATCGGCAAAGATTGAAACTATATATGGGCGTGAACGAACAAAAGGAAGGGTCTGAGATCCACCTAACTGAACCTCAGAGGTCGAGCGAGCCTTAAATGCGCTCACTTGCGTCGTACCACGATGTTAAATCAGGCACCGCGTGGGAGGCAACGCACGAATATGTTGTAAATGTAGTTTGTAATGCCACGTAAAAATAACTGTTGATAGTAGAATTTCTAACATATTGTATATATGCAGGTTAGTGCGGAGGACTTTGCATCATGAGCCTGGACATAATATGGGTAAGGTAGACATTAAAAGAGGTAAAAAATAGTGCCTAAGGAGCAAAACAATGAAAAGAACCTCAAAATTGGCATCCAGGAACAGGCTCACCGCGGTCGCGGCGTAACTGCAGTGGGACCGCGGTCAGAGACCCTCTCTGAAGTTTGTTCACCGCGGTCGCGGCGCGGTGGGACCGCGATCAGAGACCCTCCTTGAAGTTGGTCCACTGCGGTCGCGGCATAACTGCGGTGGGACCGCGATAGGTCTGGCCAGGCCCACGTACGAAATGCAGAAATGTTTTTTTATTTTAATTTTTTCTTCCTTTTTTTTCGTTCCCTTTCTTCCCCCCTCCTAATTAACCTCACCTACCCTACCCTACCCATAACCACCGCCCCTTTTTCCCCTATTCTCTCATATTCTCTCTCAATTTCTTCTTCTTGTTCTTCTTCCCGAAACCCAATCTCTCTCCCTTCTTCTTCTTCTTCTTCTTCCCATAACCCAATACCCCCATTTGTTTGTTTTTATTCCTTATTCTTACTCCCTCTCTCCATCCAAACCCTAACTCTCCACA
>MU751941.1:18906-29338 GCA_026770625.1 Nicotiana glauca | reverse complement strand
GGGAAGGGTCTTATATGGCGGAACTGTGTCATTGATAAGTGGTGTGGGGGCACTTTTGGGTGCCAGCGGGTGGCGAAGTCTGAGTATCCATCCGACTGGCACATGTTTGGCTGTCCTGATCGTTATAATGAATTGATTGTAGGTACTATGGCTCAAAAGAAGCGTAGGAACTCGGAAAGCACTTCTGAGGTTCCAACTTATGATGCCACCCAGTTCGTGTCCGAGGAGGCCCAGGACAGGTTTTATGCGAAAGCCACAAAAAACTTTGTCCCGAAGATTGGTATTGACAGGGCTGCCATCCGTGTCGAAAAATCAGACATGTACGAGGAAATCCACCGGAGAGGGATGGAGTTTTTGTTCAAGGAACCTGAAACGGCCAACCCAATGTAGTCCGGGAGTTCTACGCGAACTTCTCGGAACATATGTGCCGTTCTGTGGTTGTGCGGGGCAAAGTGGTAGATGCCTCAGTACTGAAGATTCGCCAGGTCTTGCAGCTGCCTCCGTTCACTGGTAACACTGATTATTATCAGAATTCTCCAGGGATCGACTGGGACACTCTGATTGAGTCCATATGCTCAAGGGGACGGCTAGTGTGGATACAGGAGAACATGACTCTTCATTCCAACTCATTCACATAGGAAGCTAAGTGCTGGTTCACCATGATTTGCAGTAGGTTATTTCCCACGGGCAACACAACAGATGTGAACAACTTACATGCTCTATTGGTTTGGTGCTTCGTGACTAGGAAGGACGTTGATGTTGCTAAAATCATTGGAGATGAAATGATCCTCCGGTCGCCTCTGATAACTAAAGGGTTTTACTTCCCCTCACTTGTGATGAGGTTATGTCTACTGGCTGATGTCCCAATCAGTCCTATGGATGGAACTATACCCCCCAAAATAACTTTTAGAGCGTCAAAGATCAAAGTGGGCAGAGATGCACCTACACCCATTGAGCTGGACGACGATGATGATGCCCCAGCACCCATGGCACCACCCAGGAGGTCTTATGATACAGCTGGATCCTCACGGCAACCCCAAGTTGGGGTGGAGTTCTCTAGATCATACTCCAGCCGATGCTTGTTGCCTTCTGTGGAGGAAGAGGTGCCAGAACTTCGCACCTCGGTAGATAGCCTGCATGTTCATTTGGATGCCATGTCTAGATGGCACGCTAGGTCTGAGAGACGGATGATGGCTTGGTTCCGTGCTATAGGGAGGGCTTGTAACATGGATCCCAACACCGTCTCTGACTCCGACTGATGACCAGGGAAGTTCTCTTACCCGTTTACGCTTTAATTGTTTACGACATGAGGACATGCCATACTCTTTGTGTGTGGGGTGGGAGACTTGAGTTAGTGTATGTATGGTTAGTGTATGTATGTATTGTTGTGAATGTAGCTTAGACGTCACCGACTTGGCCCAACGACGGACACTTGTCGACGGGTTTCTTAAGGGCTAAGGTCAGATAAAAAATAAATAAAACTAGAAAAGGTAGGAGACTCTTCCTGATGACGGACCACTTAAACAATATTCTTGAGGGAAGTAGTCTAATAAAAAAACCAAAAAGATTTTTTTTATTTTATTTTCTTTTTAGGTAGTGTAGTAATTCCCCCTTGGTTTTTCTTTTGACCCCGGTTCTTTTCCAAGGGTTTTTCTTGAACCGAGTTAGGTAAATTTTTCTTTAATAGATTTTAGGACCCTTAGGACTCTTTTGGGCTGAGATGGTTGAGGGCAAGAATGCATCTCGTGGTGTACATACCTGCAAATACTTAAAATAAACTTGGGGGTGCGACGTCTAGGCTCATGTGTAGACTCTTAATCTTATGCCTTAATTTTGCACACCTTGTCTTACTTGAACGCTCATGTGAATGTGATTGACAAACTAATTCGGAATGAGTTACATGCCAAGTGTGTGTGAGTTAATACACGTATTCTATGCTTGCATGTAATACCTAGAACTTGCCCCGTGTGTATGCAAAGTGAAATAAAAGTTGTTTGGTCTTAGAGATGATTTAGGCATTTATTTGTATAACCTATATGATCATGAATCCACCTGTACATATTACCATAGTTAACCTCTTTGAGCCTATAATCCTTTTTCATTGGTAACCACATTACAAGACTTACTCATTTGTTAATTAACCATCTATTTGAACCTTTTCACCTCTCATGAGCGCTTGAATTGTTATAAACTTGGTAAAAGTTAAGGTGTGGGGTAGTTGGTTGGGATTTTGAGTGGAACTAATTGAATAAGGAGAAAGGTGCACTGTTTTGAAAAAGGAAGAGCCACTTGAATTGAAAAAAAATAAAAAAATAAAAAAAACAAAATAAAAAAAAACTCATAGATAAATGGTGGCTCTTGATGCAAGTGTGCTTAAAGAAGAATGGGGTAGTTACATTGATGGAAGGTGGAATTTTGGGGTGACAAAAGGATGAGGTTTAATTGAGAAAATGTATGTATTAAAGTGCGTAGGGAGGTGTAGTCACTCTTATATCTAAATGCATCCTACCCGCCCCGTAGCCTAAAATACAACCAAACGAAGCCATATTAATCTTAGACTGAACAACTCGATTAGTAGAGTATTACACTAAGGGCAAGCTTATGGTGTATCTGTGTGGCATATGAATGTTCTTTACTGAGAGTGAGTGAATTCGTTCTATCTACAGTTCCTTGTTGTTTGATTTCATGTGTGTGGAACTTCTCTCAACAATGTGATAACTCAAGAAGAAAAAGCAAGTCTTCACTTCTGTTTAGAGTACATAGAGTAAGCATGAGTGTGGCATGACATTAGAGTCTTCATCTGATGTGTGGTTGTTGTACTGCTTAGGTTTTTCTTTCATAATAGCAGGTGTGACATAAAAAGGGTAATGCATCAAACGAATAGGCCTAGAAGTGTGGTTCAACTTTCTCGAGGACGAGCAAAGATTTAAGTGTGGGGTGTTGATAATAGGTGAATTAGACCATAATTAGACCCTAAAGAACCACATTTTTGTATAGATTTATAGTAAAAAGTGATAACCAAATGCTCTGATTAGTGTTTTTCATGCTTTGCAGGCTATATCCAATGAAAGAAGTTGATGGAGCACTTTTGGGATCAATTACGGAGAAAAGGAGGCCAATCATACAATACCCATGAATTGCACCAAGCGAAGGGACAAAACCAGAGCTGAACCTGGCTTGCCACGGTCGGACCTTAATTGTGGTGGGACCGCGACAGAACATTACCAAAGATTCAGAGGACCATTTTTGCCGCGGTCCTGGCGTAACCGTGGTGGGACCGAGGCATAACACGGAAAAGTCAGGGACTAAAGTGCCAAGTCGGGAAAACTTGATGTAAAACCCTTATAAGATGTAGAAATTCGGCCACATTAGGGCAGACTTGTTTTGGAGATTACTTTTGCAAGATACACAAGTGTGAGAGATCACCCAAAAATATCATAGTTCTTTATCTCTTATTTTTCTTGCAATTTTTCATGATGAATCTTTTTGTAGTTTATCTTTACGTTGTTATGAGTAGCTAAATACTTTAGTCTAAGGTTTTGATGGAGCCTATTGAAGTATGAACTTCTTGATTATGTTAATATAGTTTTCCAGTTAATCTCTATTTGTTCAACTACGTATTCATTGTAGTTAATTGACAGGATCCTCAATTAGTTGTGCCTATTTAGTGTGCATAACTCGGGAGAGAGTGCATATTTAGGTAATTGTTGAACAACACCACTCTCAAAGTATAAGAGGGATCTATAACTGCAGATTTAAAGGCAGGATTAGGGATAACGAAGCCTTGGGTATAATCTAAAGTGAGCTGTAATAAATAAAGTCAGCTAGCGTAGTGCGTCTAGTAAATTATCGCAATTACTTGGGAGAGATTTATGGTAAAAAGAGTGCTCATGATTGATAGAGATATTTTGGTGAATCTATATGAAACATAACCGGAAGGGATTCCATCAATAGGGAAAATCACTACCTTAGAACCTTCTCATTATTGTTTACAACCCAAGCATATTTAGTTTACAACTGTTTATTTATTTTCAATCTTAGTTATTAGAGATATCATCAACTATTGTTTGCAACGTTTGGGGAAGTTGATTCTAAAGAATTTAGTAAGTCCGACAAAAGTAATTGATAGGTAAATTCTCTGTGGATTCGACTCTGGGCTCAAATACTCAGGTTATATTTGCAACGTCCGCTTAATCCTTTTTATAAGGCATAGTTTGGCGTGATCAATTTTATTACTAAGTCGCATCACATTTGGAATGCACATGACACACATGCATAGAGATGCATTTTTCTCATGCTGTATGCTATCACGTCATTCATGACTTTTTACACACGTTGATATGTGGTTATAGATAGGCATTTCACACATGCTATCTGGAAAGAAAATGAAACTTCATATTTACTGTTGAAAGGATTTTTGGGGAAAAGTTACAGTTTTCAAACTTATATTTTTGACTGTTTCGATAAAGGATTTGGGCTTTCATTGGTATTCTTGAAAAGCGGAACTGATTTTGGAAACTATGGAAAGGCTGAGCACGTTATCTCTGAGCTATTTATTTATTCATTTATTTGTTATTTGCTTTATACTATTATAAACAGCTATTTGGTTAGTGATGTTGGACCCGACCTATGTTCCAGCTTGTAATTGCTTTCAAACTAAGGTTAGCTTTATTACTTATTGAGTACATGATGTCGGTTGTACTCATACTACACTTTCTGCACATTGCGTACAGATTCCGGATGTCAATGTTGCTGTGTTCGATGGTTTCTGGATTTGAAGATGTACTTGTGTTCCTGTTGTAGTTGCCTCTTGTTCATGTTAGCTTTAGATTTATAAAATTAAAACTCTGTTTATGTACTTTTCAAACATAAGATGTATTTACTTCATACCAGCTTTGTATATTCTATTCTTAGTAACTCATGATTTGTACTACCAGTCCTTGGCGAATGTATAAGATTTAGATAATTTTTTTTGTTTAATTATCTTATTAATATTAGTGGAATTTGGATAATTATTAATTGGATTACCTAAAGGGTTGGTTTAGGTGCCATCACGACTAGTGGATTTTGAGTCACGACAAACTGATCATGTACTAGGGTTATATTGCCGGTAACCTTAATTGTCAGAGTTAAGCTACAAACTTAATTATAATATACAATATATCATAAATCAATATTTCCTATGTATAAATTATACGTAGTAATTTTTTCAATAAGTTCTAGCAAGATATTTGATTGTCATTAAATAATCAATTAGTTTGGTACGGTTTTGACAATTTTCGATTTTGTTTTTTTGGTATGTACAATCAAAATAAACCTTGATTAAGTTGAATATTTTCGTCTACAATCAGCTATACACATGGGGTATTACACATCACATTAGAGTAGAATTTTCTATGGATGTTATCTTTAAAAAATCACGTGGAAAGTACATTACATGATGGTCGGTGGACCGGTATATATATATATATATATATATATATATATATATATATATATATATATATATATATATATATATATATATATATAGCACGTCACCATAAAACGATGATTTAGATGATTTGGCCATCACCATGTGGATCTCAATATTTGACAAATATATGATGGTTAACTAATCGCTTAGTACTTTTATTAACTTCCTTTTTACCATTGTAGGATATATGTGTTATTCAAAACTAAAGATGGCGATATGATTTTGAAGATTTTAAAATATTATCCTAGGACCAAACCTAATTAAATACGGTACTGTCAGATTTTTGTCTTTTTGATTTACTTTGGTCGATTTTGATTTGGTAATAGTGTTTTACGTAATTTATTGTAACGACCCGATCGGTCGTTTTGAGACCTAGCATGACGTTCAGCTGTTCGAGGCCATGAACAGCTTCAATGCAGCCATTATGACTTGTACGCGCGGTCGGAATTAAATTTTGGGGAAGTTCGGAGTTGACTCGGAGAGGAAATTCTCATTTCGAAAGCTTTAAGTTGAGAAAATTGACTAGGATGGGATCTCAAAGTAAACGACCTCGGAATCGGGATCTGAAGGTTCCAATAGGTTCGTATAATAATTCTGTACTTGGGCATATGCCCGGATCGGATTTTGGATGAACCGGGAGCGTTTTGGCACCTATTGTGGAAGTTACCACTTTGGAGAAAATTTCATAAGTTTGGGTTGAAGTGTATTTCAGTGTTACAGATGTCCATTTGGGATTCCGAGTCTGGGATTAGCTCCGTAGGTGATTCTGGAGTTGGGAGCGCGATCAGAAGTGAATTCGGATGTCCGGGGAGCGTTTTGGAGCCATTTGGCTAAGGATAGAAATTTGAAGGTTTTTGAGAGGTTTGACCGGAGGTGGACTTCTTGATATCGGGGTCGGAATCCGATTCTGAAAGTTGGAATAGGTCCGTAATGTCGAATATGACTTGTGCGCAAAAATTTGAAGTCAATCGGACATGATTTGATATGCTTAAACATCGAAAGTAGAAGTTTGAAATTCTAAAGTGCATAAAGCTCGGATTGGAGGTCGATTCGTGGTTTTAGCATTGTTTGATATGATTTGAGGCCTCGAGCAAGTCCGTAATGTGTTTTAGGACTGGTTGGGGGTCCGGGGGCCTCGGGTGGACTCCGGGTGGTTAACAGATTGAATTCAGAGTTTGAAGAAGAGCTGAAGTTGTTGGTTGCTGGTGTAACCGCACCTGCGAGACTATAGCCGCAGGTGCGGAGCCGCAGAAGCAGCCCAATGGTCGCAGATGCGGTCGTTGTGCCGCAGATGTGAGACCGCATCTGGGAAGAGAGGGAGCAGAAGCGAAAATGGACTGGGGAGCTCGGACCGCAGAAGCGGCAGTTGGCCTCGCACCTGCAGAACCGCAGAAGCGGTCAAGTGACCGCAGGTGTAGAAAGTGCTGGAGGCAGAGAGTGTTTTAAAAATCGGAATTTGGCCATTTTCTCTTATATTTTCTTGGCTTGGGCGATTCTTGGAGGGTTTTCAAGAGGGGATTTTCATCATCAGCGATAAGGTAAGTTAATCCCAACCCTCTTGAGTTAAATATATCGAGTATGTATGGATTTTAGGTGGTAAATTGGTAGAAATTTGGGGGTGTGAGGAAAACCTAGAAAATTAATATTCTTGGAATTTGACCACGATTTTGGGTATGAAATTGAGAGTAAATTATATATTTGAGTTCGTGGAGTTATGGGTAAACTTTTACTTCGAAAAATTTGAGAATTTTGTCAATTTTTCTATCGCGATTAGGAATTGTTAAAAATTAGATTGTAATGATTAATTGAGCATATATTAATGGAATTGCATAATTATTGGATAGCTTTGGAGCATTTAGCTTTGATTCGAGTCTTTGGAAGGGCGAGGAATTCTGGTTATGGATCTTCAGAGCGAGGTGAGTCTCCTTTCTAACCTTGTAAGAGGGAATTGTCCCCATAGATAAAATAATTGGTTATGTGTTCCTATTTGTTGGGTCTACGTACGCACGAGGTAACAAGAGTCTGTGCGTAGCTACTAATATGTGTAAGTCCGGGTAGTCTAGGACCCAAGAGCATGCTATACTTGGAATATCTGTGATCTTATTGACGATTGGATTTCTTAAATTCTATTGAATTGGTAAATGAATTTCTAAGAGGACTAAACTTCATTTTCTTAAACCATTAAAAGTGGATTGGCTTTCATTTGGATAAATGTTCCCCTATAAACTCTTAATTTACTGTTTGAGCATGTATTCCTCTGTGTACCTGCCTCGCATGTATGGTACGTGAGCAGGATGATCAGTTATTTAAATTTGACCGCATTCGCGAGTGGGGTAATAGATGCATCTATGGTTCGTGCCGCTCGACCCTCGGCAGTGCACAATTTACATTTATGCTGGATTGGGCCGTATGACTTCGGTATGAGTTGCGCATGCTTGTATTGCTTGCCTTGAGATTTATTGATATTGCCATCTGCTCTCCCCGACTTGAGATAATTGTTAATTAATGGATTGTGAATCCGGAGGCTTTTTATAAAAAGGAACTTTTACCTGTTTAGTAATTCATTTGAATCTACTGTTGTCCTTAATAAATTCGTGAGTCATCGCTTTAATAATATTATCATTTGATCATTAGTAAGTATCGAAGTTGCCATCTCGTCTCTACTTCTTCGAGATTAGGCGGGTACTTACTGAGTACACATTATTTTCGTACTCATGCTATGTATTTTGTTGCACAGGTACAGGTATTTCTACTGACCTATTGGGCGTAGCAGCACGGGCGACCCGGAGACTAAGCGAGCTGTATTTCCTTGAGGCGACCCGTAGCTAGTATAGTCTCTTTCAGTGTATTTTATTTACTTTCTGTCCAATTTGTATTCCGGACAGATGTTGTATTTTATGGTTTCTTAGAAACAGCTCATGCACTTGTGACACCAGGTTCTGGGGATGTCTATGGTTTATTCAGAAATTTAGAATTGTTAAATGTTTCATTATTTATTCGGTGAAATTTGTTATATATTGTTTAAACGTATAAAAAAGTGATTTCAGAAATATTTAAAACGAGAAGTTACTGGTTATTTGTTGTTGGCTTGCCTGACAATGGGTCCGGCGCAATCACGACCCTTAGTGGATTTTGGATCGTGACAACATGGTATCAGAGCACTAGGTTCCTAGGGTCTCACGAGTTATGAGAAAGTCTAGCAGAGTCTCGCGAATCGATACAGAGATGTTTGTACTTATCCTCGAGAGGCTGCAGGACTGTTAGGAGTACTTTCCTTCTTGATTCCTTATCGTACGATTTAATCCTTGGAGGTTTATGCCTTTAATTCCTTTCTATTCAATCTTGTGCGACGCGAACTGCTTCTTATAAATTGAGAATTGAAGAATTGTAATGGTACTATCGATGCAGTGCGGGGTGTTTTTCCTTGCATACTTGTCTGAGCTTATTGTCGCCTTGTGGAAGGATATTCTATCGTTTCAGCTCAGTAGTGGTACTTCCAAGAGCTTTGAGGCTAGGCACAAGTTTCCATGATGCTATAAACTATTGTTCGGCAATATTGATATGATGGTAGGGCGTTTGGCTATGTGTTAGGGCAGTGAATGACTTGAAGGGAGGTTTACTCAGTGCATAATCTAGAGAATTCGGTAATTTATCCCCGGCGAGGGAAAGACGATCAGACTAAGAATGGTCAGATGTGGGCTGGTGGAGTGACGAGACTTGGTATTTGCGAGCGTGGTGGAGTTTTCTTCTATGATGAGGTGACGTTGTCCTAATTGAACGTACTAAGTTTGCCGGTGTTATGGTCTTCTACAATTCGCCTTTGGGGCAAGATATCATGAAATAGTATTGGAGATGCAGCTGTCAGATATCCTAGGGTGCGGTGGTTTAGGATTGAATCAGTGTTTCTAATTTTGACGGTTCGAGAAAGATGACCTTCGAAAGGGTTAGGGTTAGCAACAATTGTGGGTTCAAATGCCCGAAGTTAGATTCTAATTAAGGCGACAATTGAGCAGCAGAGGATAAGGAAGGACATGTGGGAAGTGTCAGGCGGTGGTTAAAATTTCTAGAAGGCCAGGTATAAGAAGCAAAGTCGAGTAGTTGACTAAAGGGGTGTGTTTTGCCAAAGTGGGAGAGTTTGGAGTTATTTGGGAAACTTTAGTGATTGGTGATTTGGGCCCACAGATTAATTTGAAGTTTGGGCTATTACGCGGAAGGAAATTTGATATAACGGAAAGGAGCTGCTTGACATGAAGGAGGATACAACCTAACTTTAAGTTGAAAGGATGTTGCCGCGCAACTAATTGATGTCCACAAAGGGTGAATGGACTTGTACAGCTAGAGAGTGAGCTTGGACCCAGGAGGGTCCATTAATGTCATGGTGATTTCACCCCGTGTAGCAGTGTTGGAAAATGTCAGCACGTAGATTCCACAGGTGGGATATCTCCAGTGAGCAGGATGGCAGTCGCATGGTTGGCGAAGCTTCTGCAAAGGGTTCTATTGGCTATACAGCAAAGAGATCGGTCGTGTGAACATGGATGATGATTTAGAGAATAACAAGAGGGTTTTACAAAAAGATACCGAGAATTTTGGCTGTTGATTGCGCAAGGTTATGTCAACAAGAGATAAAGGATTCTGGTGAATTCTAGAGTTTGTGTAATACTGGCTTCAGGCTAAGTGGGAGAGTGCCACCGCCTATGATTAAGGATTGCCCGGTTAACTACTTGTTAGGTTTCTGATTATTAGCATGTTGATGGGTTATTTTAGCTACAGGAAAAGAACATAAGTGTGTAACGACCCGACCCGCTGTCTCAGGTATTTCTGCCCCGTTTTCCCCATTTTATGCCTCTATATGTTTCATTACATGTGTTTGGTGAATTTGAAGTAATTCGGATAGAGTTTGGTTGGAAATGAGACACTTAGTCTCTTTTAAGAAGACTTAAGTTGGAAAAGTCAACC